>CANUEX010096908.1:0-11202 GCA_948099535.1 Jatropha multifida | reverse complement strand
CAATTAATCAACTTAACCTATAACTAAATAATCAATCAACTACCATATTTCTATCAATATACCATATAATCAACTAATTAACTATAATAATTCCTCAAATATTAAAAATTCAACCTAAAATACTAAAAATTACTAACAACTAACCACAGACATTAAAATCTCATTCAAACCATATAATTCATAAATTAATCAACTAATTAACATAATTAACTACTCAAATAATAAAATCATTCAACCAATTATTCAAAAATTAACCAACTAATTAATCACAAATGTAATCAAATAAATTCTAAAAATAGTAAATTTATACCCAATATTCGTCAAATTCCCAAAAATCATTGAATCGAAGGTTGAAGGAAGAGGGAACGGTGGCCGGAAGCAAGCTGGGCTTGCTGCCAAGGTCGCGTGGAGGAGCTGGTGGTGGCTCGAGGCGGTGCGACGCGAAGAAGCTGCTGAATCGTGAGCTGCAGTGGCTGGAACTGTGTTGCTCTGCTGCTGCAGGGGTGATGCAGAACAGGGGAGGAGGAGAAGGAGGGCTGCTGGAGCGGCAGCGCTGCTCCTGCTGTCTTCGTGGCGGCTCGGCGCTGCTGCTGGAGAGGGGGTGGCTGAGCTTGGAGCTGAAGGTGGCGCGACGCTTGCAGAGAAAGAAGGAGCAGACTGGCAGACTGTTGCTGTTTTGCTGGAGGAGAAACAGCTGCTGCTGTCGTGGCGGCGCGAGACAGAGAAGGAGGAGGAGCTGGCGGAGCTCGTGGCGCAACAGAGAGAGGCGGAGGAGCTGCTGCTGCTGTTGCTCTGCTCTGCTGGAGGAAGTGGCGCTGCTGCAACAGAGAGGGACAGACGCAGGGACAGTGAAGAAGAAGAAGAAGAAGAAGAAGAAGAAGAAGAAGAAGGAGGAGGAGGAGGAGGAGGAGGAGGAGATGGTGGTGGCGCGGTGGCCTGAGGAGCGGCGCAGGGAGGGGAGCGGCTGGTCTGTGGCAGTGAGAGGAGAGAGGAAGGAGATGGAGATTTAAAGAAAAAAATTAAAATAAAAATAAAATAAAATTACTAATAATAAAAAAAATAATAAAATATTATAAAGTTTTTTTAATTATTAAATAAAAACAAATCGTCCAAGGTAAGTTGCCGGGGAGAAAAAAATAGTGACGCACAGTGTTTTTCAAAAATATCCGATTCGAGTCTAATTTAAATTAATTCGGTCCAATTAAAAAAAATATTGGTCCGATTTTATTCGATTAACGGTTATTCAATAAATTTTTGGGCGAACCAACATGATTTTTGGTCTCGATAATATTACGTGGCGTAATATTATTGGCTAAAAATTTACAATTTAAATTTAATTGGAAATGTTTCGAAATAAAAATTTCGGGGTATTATACGAAATTACTTTTCATTATAAACTTAACTATTTTACTTTTTGTTCCTTTTTTATAGAAAATTTCAAACTATAACAATGTTATTTTTTCTAATCCAATAATGAGATTAGTTTATATTTATATTTTTTTCCTTTTTATTTTTTTTTAATTTCAAATTAGCAATGACTTTGAAGTCTAGTAATGTTTATTACTATGAAACTATAAAAACTGTAATTAAAATCCATTAATATTTTTTTTAATTTTTAAATTAATTACTTAAATGAATAAAATTTTTTACATTAATTAAAAATAATTATTACGATGAATGTTAATGCTTATATAATTTAATTAGCGAGTAATATTAATATATTTATTTATATGGAATTTATTATTTATATTTTAAAAAGAAATGACATATTATTATATTATACATAATAAATATAATTGATGTTTGTAATTTATTTTTATTAAATTAATATTTTAAGGGTGTTATAAGAAATAAAATAGATGAATTTTTATTTTAAATAATTTTATAAAATAATTAAAATTTATTTAAAATTTATTTATAAATAAATTCCAGGATGATAATTCATGCCTTACAAACGGGCCGTAAATTTTCAGTGCAAAACGCTTTCGTTTAGTTTTAGTAGGTTTTCGGCGTTGCAGTACGGATCGGTAGCTTTTAGAATCTGAATTCTCATGGAGCTCGATAGATATGTAAATATATGCTGCCGCGGCTTGTCGTTTTCTCCAAAGTTGGAGTCTTTCCCTTGCCCTTCCCTGTCACCTGTCTTCCTAGTTCCACAAGACTCAGCCCTTATTGTCGCTCACGAGCGTTTGACATGGAGGTCGCTGGGTTTGATTCCGATGGCCGGGAATTCAAGAACGCAGACGAAATGTGGAGAGAACACACGGGCGACGATAACAAGAAGAACCAGTGGTATCGTGACGGTGTTGGCTACTGGGAAGTAAGTAAAGTTTGAAGCTTTTTTGTTGAATTATTAATTTATGAGATAGAATACGAATTTGAGTTTTTTTATTTGTTTGTTTTTGTTTTGGTGGGAGAAAAGGGAGTGGAGGCATCGGTGGACGGAGTGTTGGGTGGGTATGGGTGTGTGAATGATGCTGATGTGAAGAGTAGTGAAGCTTTTTTGCAGACGCTTTTCTCTGAACTATTTGTAGATGGTGGAATTGGCCGGCATCTTGTTGCTCTTGGTACTCTATTTTTTTGTGTATAAAATATATACATATTCAAATTCAGTTTTTTCTTAATAATAATTCTTATTATTGAGTTTATTTAATTTTGCTTTGGATGGTTGAAATCTGTAATCATGAATGTGTTTTATTAGTTAATGTAAGTAGAGTGACTCAAAGAATTAGAGTTTCATGCGGCAGTTTTATCCTCTTGTGCCAGTGTTCTTGTTGTGGCAAACAGTATAACTCTCAAAGTTACATATAACTGTTAGAACGCTAATATGCCCCTCCTGATCATTTGATTCTTAAAAATTTAATCACTGATTGAGGATATTAAATCTTTTATCTACTTTCATGTTGATACTCTATAGCACTTGTAATTGAAAGCTGAACTAGGTATGACCACTCTACTATAGCCTACTCAATAAATAACTAAAATTGAGTTGCTTGTTTGAAAAAACAAAGAATTTTTGGGCCTGATTTCAGGCTCAATTAATGGATCTACAAAGTTTGACATGCTAAATTTTGGTTTGATGGCAGTTTGCAATTTTATTGGTAAACTAAAATGAAAATTGATGCAGATTGTGGTTCGGGCATTGGAAGAGTCACTAAGAATCTTCTCATAAGGTACTTTAATGAGGTAAGGCCTCTTTTAACTTACCTGTATATTCAAGAATATAGCCCAACTATGTTGCTTCTATCTTATAAAAAATTGAATTCGACTTCAAATTTTTAGAGTTTATAGTTCCTCTATGTGTTTTTAATGCTGCATATTTTGTTATAAGCTTTTACCATAGTTGTCAACTCGAGATTAGGATTGAGAATTGGAATTTATATTTTTAGAATTAAGAATTGAGATTAAACCGAATTGTAAGAATAACTTTTCAAAATTAATTAAAAATAATACATATACACTTGTAGAGATATTTCCCATTAATTTTATCAAAAGATACTAAAAAATTACTTGCAGATAATGTATTTATATAAATTTCAATTCCAAATTATGTACTAAACACAAAATGAAAGAGAACCTAATGACTTGCTTAGTTTCCAAGTTCAACATATCAAACTATTAAGTTTTTTTTTTTTTTTTTTTTAAAGTAAAACTATCAAGCAATTAAAATTCCTATCCAAATCCAAATCCAAATCCATATTCATTCATTATTATTTCCAAATTCAAGCTCTTCATCATCTTCATCTTTCTAATATAACTGTATCCTCTTGCTCTTCTTCCTCTATATTGACTTTCTTACTCTTTTTGTTTGGTATGAGAATCAATGGGCATGAGAATCGACTCAAATGCGATTTATGCTCAATTCTGATTCACCCATAAGATTTGATTTGTTCAGCATGAGAATTGAATCGAATTGTACAATTTGAATCGCGGATCGTGAGATTCTACTAACAATGGCTTTTACCATAAATTGCTAACTGTTGCACACATGTCATCATTTTTTCATTTACCTTCTCTCTCTCAGTCTGTCTTTCTCTCTCAAATTTTCCAGGTTGACCTTCTTGAGCCAGTCTCACATTTTCTAGATGCTGCCCGCGAAAGTTTGGTCCATGACAATCATATGGCATCAGATACACACAAGGCCACTAATTTCTTTTGCACCCCACTTCAGGTAATTTTCTTTGGGAGTAATTTATATGCATAAAATAAACTTGTTCATGCATTCATGAATATGGGAACACACAGTTATGCGCTTAATTAATGGCAAAATCCACATGACAACAGTACATATAATGATGGGAATCAAGAACAATTGACAGACACCTGGGGAGTCTTTATTCTTTTTGTAGAAGAACTAGAATTAATTAAGTTAAATCCAAATCTCACTTTTGGATACAGAAAATTCCATTTCTTCTCATTCAAAATCACCCATCAGATCTGAACAGTATGATGATAGCAAACAAGAGTAGAACAAACTTTCGAACCCACAAGGGGGAAGGAAGAAAAATAAGGAGAACAAGGGTGGCTGTCTCTACTGTAGTCAGATTCAATTTTTCCCTTTTCTAGATTTGTACATTGATTAGAAGTGTTACTGTCACATTGCATTTCCAAGCTGGCTCATCTTCACTGGCAAAGCTACATAGAAGAGAAGGGGAGCTATTGCCCTCCTCTCTCTCTCTCTCTCTCTCTCTCTCTCTTCTAAAAGGAAAAGAAAATTACAAATGCAGCTCCAGATTTTGTTTGATTGCTTTAGCCATTGCCCCCCTTGGCTTTTGTTAGTTAAGAGTTTGCCCCCCTTAAATTTATACTCTGGCTTTGCTGCTGCTCATCTAATACTAGTAGTAAAGGACAAGGTAACTATGGAGGGTACATTTAAGAACTGGGTCATCTTATAGCGAGGAACTATTGATGATTTCTTATTCCTTGGAGTCTTTAAGCGATTTCAAAAGTCTCCTGTGTTGTTATGTAAAGTGTACTTTAGTAATATGAAGACTTAAACCCTTTATCATCTTTAGTAATAAGAAGACTTAAACCCTTTATCATCATGTTAAATATGTTGTGTTTGCAGAGGATATGCAAGAAGAATATTTGAAAGGGTTGAACTCCAATGACATAGCCCAGTCATAGATCTAGAGCCTTTAACATTTGGATATTTTCTGAAGTGGAGTGCTTTTATCTTCTAATGTCAATTGTTGTACAGGTCTTCTAGTTTTTTAGTTGGTTTAAGTTATTAGTTTTGATTCTACTGGTTCCCCTAAAATGTAGAATTTGAGTTGAAGGCTTAAATTCCATTTCCAACCACCAATTAAGAGTCGAATATTGTAGGCCAACCGTAGATTGTGGCTAGGGGTGATCCTTATGTAATCTCATATCAAAGTTTTCAATTAATTTTTTTTTCTTATTTGTTTTTTCAATGCAAGTGGAATAAATTTTATTTAGATGTCCGGCCTTTATGGTTCCTCTGCAATTCACATATATTTTAGTAACCGACTGAGTAGATTTATGGCTTCAATTATCCGTTTCTTCATTATGTGCTTATAGCAAGCTAGTTTTTGGCTTTCTTGGAAGTTCACTTGCATTTGCTTTCAGGAATTCACCCCAGAAGCTGGAAGATATGATGTTATCTGGGTTCAGTGGTGTATTGGGCACCTTACGGATGATGATTTTGTTTCATTTTTCAAGAGAGCAAAGGTAAAAATCAGCATTTCCTTAATATTTTAATGCATAATTTTTTTTTATAGAGTAAAATATTTCGTGGGAATTATTTCAAGAAAGTCCTATAACCCAGAACATTCATGCTTCATTGTCTTCTTCTTGAGAAAAATGAAATATCAAGTGAAAGTTCGTTTACTAGTGCCCAATACTCCTGCAGCTTCTTATAGTTCCAGTTCTTCTAATTCTATTCATCTCTACGTTAGTAATTGCATTTGCCTAGTGAATCCATTCAGCCTTTTATTTCTTTTCCTTTATCTCTCTTCAATGGTGGATGTGCTTTGGCTAGAAAATTCTATATGCAAATGCCATGAGCAAGAAGGTTGAACTCTGAGAATTAGCACCTTTTCTAAGAAAGCCATTCTTGGTGAAATATTATCTGCCCTCAAGAAACTGGCTATTATTCCCCTATCACTTCTAAGTGATCATCAGGTTGGAGTGATTTATCAAAGGCTAACAGTCTAATTATGTCCTTATTCTTGCATTTTTAGATTGTAAGAGGTTCCTAATGGTGTTTCTGGAAAATGTACTGCCATTTCTTTAATTTCAATAATATTGCAGGTTGGCCTCAAACCTGGTGGTTTTTTTGTCCTGAAGGAGAACACTGCACGAAGTGGTACTATGCTTTTCTTCTTGCAAACTACCATTTGTTATGCTTAAGTTTTCATCCATGAAGTGCTATACTTGGCAACCTTCAGTTCGAGCCTCAATTGGTGAACTTATCTTTCGTGGTTACTTTCTCAAGCAGAAATTCTTTTTTGTTGTAGAAATTTTCACTGTTCAAACTCAAAGAAAATGCTATATCATAACACACACACACACGCACTCACGTGCACACATAGACATACTATTATGATCCATTGTTTTGTATGTGGATTGTCCAGTGTAGAAATAGAATAGTGGATAGGGGTGTGGGGAAGGCCCAAATGAAGTGTTTAATGTGCTCATGTAGGACATTGCAATAGTCAAATGATAATTGTAATGAAAGGAAAATAAAAGTTTGCAAGGAAAATTAGAAGAGTTATTACTATATTCTACAACTAGATTAAATGAAGTACCTTACAAATAAGTTGGTCAAGAGAAGAGTGAGGATTTTGACCTATCACTTGGGTGGTAATGATTGTAATTAAACACACCTCATTTAAATTCACCAGAAAAGTTATTCATGTCTTCTTTTCATATAACTGTATTGAAAAGTAGACTTTTCCAAGTTGGAATGGTATGCACAGGCAATAAAGATTAGAAAGGCATAGAAACTAATGGAAAGATGGAAGAAAATTGCTTGGCCTTCTCTTGAAATTATTTAAATAGGAAATCATGGAATTCTCAATATTGCAGATCCTAAAATCAGTAGCTTGAATGAGAACCTTAAATTATGCAGATGACAAACTTGATAGTAAAAATACAACATTGTATGACTAGTTCTCATCTATACCAAAGCTATTGCAGATACAATGTGTGAATTGTTTAAATTGTTGATAATTGCTGCCAGCAGTTTTATATGAATATCTTTGATTCAAATTGGAATTACTTTTTGATTATAAAGATAGTGAATTCATGTCCTGTGGTGCGGCTCTTGCGTAGGGTTAAATAAGAATTGCCTATAGATACCATTTATTTTGAAATGATTGAACATTGGCCCAGTCGTTCTCTTGAGAGATAGACCAACTTTAGGCTGTGGTTACTTGGTTTCTTAGTGGTAATCTAAAAACACTTGGAAATCTGGGAAATATTCGATAAACTTGGTGTAGTGTATGTCGTCAATTCATTTGCTCTTCATTTGCTGTTTTGTTTTTGGTCAAGATAGTTTGGAATCTGGTAGTGGAACAGATCAACTTTCAGTGTTGTGGGGGTGAAATAATTATTTCCAAACTATTACTGCATTTATGCAGGATTTTTATTGGACAAAGAAGATCGAAGCATCACCAGGTCAGATGTATACTTCAAGAAGCTCTTTAGTCAATGTGGATTGCATCTCTGTGAATCAAAGGTTAACTCCTCACACACTTTTACCTCAAATAGATGACAATTTTCTTTTACTTGCATAATATATGTGAGCGCAAAAAAAAAAAAATTAACTCGATAATTCTGACTTGTCGGTGCTTTTCTGTTCCACCTTGTTCAGGATTATCCTCCATTCTTCTTGATTCTTGTTAATTTCAAATCGGGCATCATCGTTACCACCACCACCACCACCACCACCATATATAAGAGTGTGTGAATAAATACTATGACATAGATGAACAAACTATCTATGGCATGTTATGCTGTTCTTTTGGAACTGGAACAGTGTGACTGGTATAATGCAATATGATAGTCAGAAATACAAGCTTTAGGATGTATTATGTTGAACCTTGTATTATAAATTGCTTTTACTAGGCACTCTGAGCAATTTTTATTATGCCACTAGGACGACTTAAAATGAACTTCACAACAACTGGAGTTGGCATTTTACCCAAATGTGAAAAAGGAATATGCTTCTTACCATAGTACTTTTCCTTTTTGAAAAAAATCTGCTGCGTACCAGTGTTTTTTGTCATTGAAATGGTTAACACACCAAAGGCAATTATGGATTGAGTTTTTTTTTTTTTTGAGTGCGTTATTACAGTAATGATGAAATAATTACTTACAAGTGCATTATAGCAGTAATTTGATTTATGGATTTTTATGGAAGTCCTTGAATTGTACGGTAAGTGTACGTGTCAGTTTGATCACTCTACTTTCAAAGAGGCAATATCTACCAATTATGGGATTTTTTGTTATATAGAAAAACAATTAGTTGATGGGGGGTTGGAGTAGAAGTGAAGTTGTCTTTAGCTGGGACCCTCATAGGTAAAAGACAAAAAGGAAAAACCAGCAGTGCAACAGAAGAATGTTAAGCGTCATCTGCTGGTTGTACTGCAGAGAATGCATCGAGAAGCAATTTCTGAATTGTCATGTTTATTTGCTTGTACTATATTTTGATAACAGGAACAAAGGGGATTTCCCAAGGAGCTATTTGTTGTAAAGATGTATGCTTTAACAACAGATGTGCCGAAGAAAATCAGTAAGACAAGATCCAAAACACAAGCAAATAAGCCTGGTGTAATCAAATGAAAAATGGCATCCGAAGACTCCAAGATTTTGATGTAAAAGTTGCTTTAATTTCCCAGTTAAAAAGCAAACATACTTGTCGTGTCGGCCATATAGAGGTACATAGAAACCTGTATTTTACTAAATTTATGGTTTGATAAAAAGGAATGGGAATGCATTGCATGTGGCCGAATTGCCTCCTACTTTGATTTGTGTAAAATAACTTACCTGTGAAAAGCAATGTTGTATAAGCAAATGAGTTGTCTTTTTTATGCTGTAATCTTGTTTTTCGGCCAAAGCTCAACTCCATTTCTAATTGTTCTTTCCTGAAATACTAACAATGCAAGATTCTGCAGAAGTATTTTGTGGCTTGTGTGAGAAATAGGTCTGCTGATTTTCCTATGGAATACTTATATGGCTGGGTCTGGATGATGTCTCTTATTTTGCTAATCAGCTGGTTTTTGTGTAAGTCGATACAGTAAAAACTAAAGAATGCTATGCCTAATTCAGTTAATGCATGAGAGAACAACAGTATAACAGCTAACTGAATATGAGACTCGACGTTCAAAGGATACATTTCCTTATAAGAGTCTCTGATGTTTGAAAAGAAAGAATTAAGTTCTACTTTCAGCATGTGCAAGAATTGAAATTATAAGTGGTATAATGTGAGCTTACCTAGACATGGAACGTTCATGTCCTTTGTCTCCATCTCCATGAGTTCTGCTCCGATTCTGGGATGCCTTAACCGAGCAAGAGTCGTAAACTGTGGTTAACATATTCAATATCTGATTCAAACTCGGATATTTACTGTTTGATTGATCAGTGCAGATTAATCCCAGACCTATTCCATGTTTAGCTTGATCAGCCATGTTTTCTGATAATTTCATTCTTGCATCGATCAAATTGCGCCAATTGCCAGGATAATTCATTCTGATATCCTCTATAAAACCTGCGTGACCCTCTCAAATTCTTGCTCAGGCCAACTGTTAGTCATCATTTCCAGCAGGAAAACTCCAAACTTGTAAATGTCTGTAAATATCAAGCAAATTAGCTTATTTGCCTGAATAACGAAAAGCGCCCCAAAAGTTTGTGTGTAAATTTTCAAATGTACCCTAAATTAATTTGATAAATTAATTTTCAATTATACCCACTAAATGAAATTGGCCAAAAAAAAGAAAGCAGCGTTAATACTATTAGGACTTATATGATCTTATCAAAAAAGAAAAGAGGAAAACCTGTTTCAATATTGTATCTTAATTGAATTATATATTATATGATCAATAAATTAACAAAGAATAAATAAATGGTAAGAAAAAGTAAGCAACGTACTTTTGGTGTTACTGTTTTGAACTCCTCCAACTTTAAATCTTGAAATGAGTGGCTCTAAATTATTGGACAGAAGCACGCTACTAGTTCTTAAATCACACCCTACTTGAGGCCATTGTTCCTGCAAATAAGACATTCCCTCAACAACTCCCATTAACACTTTTAACCTTTCCTTCCATAGTGGAACTGACCCTAATAGCCACATCTCAAATTCTCTCCTGTCCATTCTGCAACAATTGCCCTCATTTTCCTGTCATTACACCATCCAAATACTTGAACCAAGTTCTTATGCCATAACTAAACAAGAACCTTGCATTCTTTAACAAATCTATGGCGATCTTCCCTCCAACTATTTTCCTTGTAAATTTCTACCCTCACTTCAGTTCCATTACGCAGTTTTCCTTTATATATATAAATTCCTTCACTCTTCACCACCAAGTTTTTCCTGGAAAATCGATTAGTTGCTGCACTTATCATTGCTGGTGTGAATTTGAGGTTTTGTCGTAGCTGGGTTGGTAAATAATCTGGTCTTATAAAACATAACCAACCAAATCAGATTACTATTATGATCACAAATATTGGAAACGCTAATAATAAAAACATAGCCTTGAGTTTATAGTTTCTTTGACTTGGAAGAAGACCGGAATGATAGAAACTTGAAGCATTAAACTTCCTGAAGAACTGAGAATCTGATATTTTCGTTTCTAAGAAATAATTGTAAGAAAGATTCAGAAATTTGAGATTAGAAAGAGAAGAGAAACTCTTTACAGGAACATCTCCTGTTAGGGCATTAAGACTCAGATCAAGAGACTGAATCTGAGTACATAACAAAACATCTGTTGGAAAATTACCCTTTAAAGAGTTATTTGATAAATCAATTGATAAAATGGTTAAAGGGCAGTATTTCCAAAAGAAATTGTAATATAAGTATAGAGGTACAATCTTTGCGCTGTTTCTTAAGTCTATTTTAGGGAATGACTCGATGCAATTAGGGTTTTTCGATTCGTTGCAGAGATGACTAGCAACAATGGTGGACCTGAAAATTTCATCCAAGTCTAAAGGAGAAGAAGAATTGCAGTATCTAAGAAATGG
>CANUEX010096874.1:0-87663 GCA_948099535.1 Jatropha multifida | reverse complement strand
AAAATAAAATGGGCCAACTTGTAGAATATTTTCATATAAGTGTGGTGTTGAAATCAGAGATTAGGCTTACTACGGGCCTCGGGAGCCTTAAGCTTACCCAGGTCCTAGTGCCGGTCCGGCCCATGGAAATGGGTCGTGACAATTAATCACATTTATAGTTTTAAATAGTAATAAATATTTATTTTCATGTTTATCCTTTGTGTATAACCAATAATTACGACTTAAATTTAATACTTTTTTTAGAAAATTAGCATTAAATGAAGAATAATATAGTCAGTTTATTTAATAATTTATTATAATTTAAATAAATTTAACGAAATTTTTTAAAAAGTGTGATATTTTAGATAGTAATATATTTTTGTGCATAGAAATAAACATATTTAAACAATGACAGCCACTTAAAAAATTTTCACAGGAGACGCAGATTTCAACCTTTGAATTCTTTATTACATAACATAACAAAGTTCAGACTTAGTCAAATGTTTGTTTATTATTTCCATAAGATCAATGGCAATGTATTTTTAGTTATGAGCACATCTGTTTTAAAATTCAACGACCAGTGAGAACAAATAAAATAATTTAAATGAATTGAATTAGTAAGTTATTTATTTGAATTTACAAGTTACATTTTATTTGAATAAATTTTCTTTTTTTTTAAATCGAGTTAATAAATTTTGTAAATTATTGGATGAAAAGATAAAAATTATATTTATAATTGTAAAATGATGTTATATGTCATTTTTTAATTATCCAACAGTCAGCTCTTAATATTATTTTTTAATAATTAAACTCAATAAGATAATGGATTTAAATTTAGTATTCGGAATTCATCCCAAATACATAATTTTTTTAACCAATAATATAAAGCCCTCCAATTTAGTAAATATAATTTCATGATCTGATTTCATAGGCCATACCGATATTAGAACTCGAAAGCATAATGTTTGCAAAGCTGGTAATAAAAATGTGCATACGTGGCATTTTGGCTATAGTAAAAATTGAATTGCGATAAAAGATATTTTATTATTATAAAAATATAAAATTAATTATTTTTAAGTTGAAAATTAAAATTGGCATCCAATTAAATGATCATCCATCTAATTTAAGTTGTTGAAGTGAAATTAACCTAATTAATCATCATCCTAATGTATAAATATGATAATTAATTTTTGCGATTACCCTTGTGAACTGGCCCATTTGAATAAAGTTATATTGAGATTGGATACCATGTTACCGGTAAATTCTAAACCAAAATTGAGAGACTTTAGGTCAGCGTCGGTTCCATACAAATTGGAATCTGCTAATTTTAATTAAAAAAAGTGAAAGTACAATTATTGATCAACTAAATTCTATTAATAATTATTTTATTATTTTTAATAATTTGTACGTCTGTTATATAAAATTAAATTGAGAAAGTATAATTTTTTTGTTAATAAAATTTTATAAAAATAATTTTAAGTGAAATACACAATGAAATCAAATGAATCGCAGACTAACAAACATCCGTGTAGGTATTAACAGCCAATTCGACCCTTCTGCCACGAAGCCGATTTTACCCTTTCATATATTATTATTATTATTATTATAAGCGCAGAATAAAATCTGTAACAAGCAGATAAAGCAAGCACAGAATATAGGCACGAGAGGTAGAGTCGGAGACAAACGCAGAATCAATAGCCGGAATATTCAATTTACTTTTCAGGTCAGACTCATCTTACCTTCAATTTC
Source organism: Jatropha multifida (assembly GCA_948099535.1). Taxonomy (NCBI): domain Eukaryota; kingdom Viridiplantae; phylum Streptophyta; class Magnoliopsida; order Malpighiales; family Euphorbiaceae; genus Jatropha; species Jatropha multifida. Next base: position 85,935 of record CANUEX010096874.1, on the reverse strand, counting down.
CATTTCATTTCGCTTTCTCGTAGAATCTTCGAATTTCTTCTTATTCTTCTTCTTCATAGAACAATATTTGAAGCAACTCAAAGTAAGCTCAAGAGTTGGATTATTGATTGATCATGGCTCTGATTTGTTTACCTTTTATTTATCTTTTAATTTTCCTAGCAACCAATCACGACATTAGCAATTTTCCTGGAATTCTGATTTGTGAAAAATAGCTTAAATAAGAACTGTTTGCAACATTTTGCAGGGGAAAAAGGAATTATTTGATTTTTAGATACATATAAAACAATCTTTTTGGTTGTGAGTGGTGATGCCGTACCTTGTCCGGGAGAATCTATTCATCGGCAACATTAGCGACGCGGCAGAGATTCTCCAAAAAGGCAGTGATGAGATCACTCATATTTTATCAGTCTTGAGTTCTCCATCAATTTCATTTTTTTCCGAATGGCGAAGTGGTCTTACTATTCCCGCTAAGGAGATTAAGAAGGTATATGTTGATAGGTCTGATGGGTTGAAGAGTTGTTTGTTGCCCGACAAGCTTTTATACTCGTTGGAGTACGCGGGAAAGGATTTGAAGCTGGTGAGGATGACAGTGCCAATTAGAGATATGGAGAGTGAAAATTTGTTGGATTATTTGGACGTGTGTTTGGATTTTATTGATCAGAGTAGAAAAGAGGGGTCTGTTTTGGTGCATTGCTTTGCTGGTGTTTCAAGAAGGTAAATATAAATATTATTCCTGTCCGTTTATTGTTCAATTGAATATCTATTTTCCATAGATTGCTTCCCATGGTTTTATTTTGCAAATTAGGTTAATTTTGGCACTAGATTCTATGTTTTTCAGTTGTCTTTTAATTTTTGTTTTCGCATCTTATATCTGAGTGGTTGTCTTGATAGAATTTCTGCCTAGTTTCTGTGCTAGTACTGTTGAATCTTATGATATGGATAGTTTGATATAGAACAAAACGGAGAGAACCTAGAATGAGTTCTCCTGCTTAGCGTATGAACCATAACCTTCTTTCCGATATTCATTTTTGGAGCTTTTTACCAGCGTCAAAGTGAAAAACAGGTGGAGAAAAAAAATCTACATAAAAATTCCTGATGGTATAGTTAAGGCTAAGAATAAGTTTATTAAGGAATCAGATTGTTTGTTGTGCTATAGCTCTTGATTTAGAGGAAGAATTTGGTGGTGGTGCTTGGTTCTTTCCTGTTACATGGATTTGAAGTAAATTTGAGCCTCTGTATATGCCAATGGGAGAGATGATTTCCTTTTTGAAAGAAGTGATATCATTTGCAATTTGGAGGGAAGAAGGTTTAACCTGGCTATTTGGGTTTTCATGTGCAAATTTTATAACTTATTTTTACCTGGTTATTTCTTTTTCTCTTCTGATGTATGGCAGTAATTATCCATTAAAGGCTTACATTTTTTTTTTCCATTTCTATCAATTGTCATGTCCTAAGTTTGTTTGTTCCCTTCTTTGCATGTGTTCCTTGCAGTGCAGCTATCATTACAGCGTATTTGATGAGAACTGAACAACTGTCTCAAGAAGGTTTGAACAAATCTATTTTTTATTTGAAGCATTTTGGTCGGCAAATTGGTATATGTCCATCGCCTTTGTTACTTGTACTCCGAAAATTGGTGGTTTGTCTGTTTGATAACATCAAACATACCAATGTCTTATTTGTGAACTTATTTCTCCTTTTTCTCTTTCGCCTTTGCATTCCTGCAGATGCTCTTGAATCCCTAAAAGAAAGTTGTGAGTTTGTTTGCCCCAATGATGGATTTCTAGAACAGGTGATGCAAGGCAATGTAAAAATCTATATGATTCGCAGGACTGCATGGTGATTCTAAGGATTAGTCTCCAATATTTTTAGGCCGTCATCACTTATAATTATTTTCTTGTAATTGCAGTTGAAAATGTTTGAGGAAATGGGCTTCAAGGTTGACCATACAAGTCCCATATACAAGCGCTTTCGTCTGAAAGTATTGGGTACATGTCCTTTTCCTCCTGCCCTTCTTTTCCTCCTCCTCTAGGGCTAGCTTACAACATAGTTTCTGCTGATTGGATGTGACTGACTGTGTGAAATGACAACATCCGTGAATTATGAAAAGACATCCAATCTGATATTGAAAAAACGATTGTTGAAATTTTTGATCTAGTTGCAAATTTCATTTGAAACCAGAACTTCTCCAGATTTTCTTTGGAATTTTTTCTGGAAAGCAAAAGCAACCTTTATTCTCCACAACCAAAAGTGCATTTCTTCTCACATTTAGTAAGTGACATTATTGTGGCCTGTGGATGCTACATTTTTTCAAAAGATTACTTACTTTTATATAAGCTGCCTAGAGACTTTGCTTCCGTTTGTGAAAACCCTGCTGGCCCCCCATCTATGGACATCTTTACATTAGAAAAATGTTTGATCTTTTTGTTTAATTATAACCAACCATATGTAATCTGAAATTCACCTGAACTCAATGTCTAGGATTACGGTTGATATTTTTCATGTCCTAACTTATGTGTGGATTTAGTAGTAAATGCTTGTCTCTAGTCGTTTTGCATTTTTGTGAAGTACTTCTATTTGTGGAGGAATTCGTGTCTCTTCACCAAGCCATGCAATGCATGTCCTTTGAGATATTAACAGGCCTGCTCAACTTAATTCTTATTTAGATTCTAGGGCATTATTTAGCTGAAACTTAAAAGTTCCCTGTCTAGAAATGCATGCTTCACATGTGTTCCAAGAAGGGAAAAAGAAGAATGGTTACTTCATTACAATGGATATGCTATATGTACCAATTCATATTTTGGGTCTTGTTACTGTAAGAGACTATTTGGCATAACCATAAACCAGAAGATTGTTAGGGGGTTTTTCTGTTTATTCAGGATTTCGGTACGGTGATTGGTTTTGTCATTCACTTTTAAGTATTTTGCATCCAGTGGCTGCTCTTAAGACTTTTTATCTTTTATACATGAGCTTAGGATACCAAAACTGCTGATGCATTCGATGCTTTGCTTACTTGTGAACTAGGAACATTCATCAATTTCTTTTGACAGTGAGCATTCTGCTAAATCTAAAGATTTGTGGTAATCTTGTATGTCTATTATTACTGCTGCATCTCAGTCTTCTCAGTTTTTGCTACTACAAACATTTTGAATCATCACTGGTCGCAAGAGTTTTAGTATCACTACTAACATGATTGTGCAATCAATGCTCTCAGGTGATTCTTATAACCGTGGAGAGAGGGTAGACAGTTCTAAATTTGGGGCTGATCCAGGCCTGGCCACCAATATTTCCTCTGAAGTAGAAGCATCCTCAAATGGTGAAAATAAGCACTCAACAGCATACCGCTGCAAGAAATGCCGAAGAGTTGTTGCATTACAGGAGAATGTGGTGGATCACATTCCAGGAGAGGGTGAGACATCCTTTTCATGGAACAAGCGGAGAAGTGGCAATCCCTTTAACAAATCTGATGAGCCTGAGTGTTCATCTATCTTTGTTGAGCCTCTACGGTGGATGACAGCAGGTACGTGCATGGATGCTACTCTGGATTTAATTGTAAGAGGTTAAACTATAGCACAAACTATAATCACAGTGACCATCTTCGACTCATTCCATTAGTTCATGAGGGGCCTCTTGCTTTTTTTTTTTTTTAATTTTTTTTCAACTCTACCTAACCGTATAGATTTATTTCTGGATAGCAGATGCTTTGTTGGAACAAGTGATTTCACCATCAGTTGAGATCTGTTTTTGATAACATAGTCCATTTTTCTATGTCCTACTAAACAGTTCTAGCCATATATGACAAGTCTTAGAGGATGAAAATTGCTTGTCTTCTGGGTTAAGTTGGAATTTTGGGACCCACTGGGAAAAACTGTGAACAAAATTATCATATTATATGTTGGAGTTGGGGAATTTGAATCATGAGCCACATAACCAACCTGGCTACTTTGGTAAAAGCCAATTGAATAAATACTTCGATTCCATCAAATATCAACATTTAGGACAAGGAATTAAAAGGGGGATAATTTGGTGTTGCTCTGATACTAGACATGCAGTTTACTGGAGCTTATTATGCGCATAAAGAAGTATGTGTAATTTGATTGAAAATCCAAAGAATGTAGATGTACTGAAATTTTGGCAAGGTCAGTCCTTTATGCAAAGGAGTAACTGGCTGACATTTTTCTGTATTTGCCAAATACATGGCTTTTCCTCTGATAACCAATATCATCTGAAAATAATTATTCCGAGTCATAATCTTTGCTCTATTTCTTCTTTGAAACTTATGAATCTTAAATTTTACCTGCTGTTATTTGTACTCCCATGCTTGAAATAATATAACTTTTGGTAACTCTTCCTTTTCCGCCAGTTGAGGAAGGTGCATTAGAAGGCAAGTTGTCATGTATTCATTGTGAATCTCGCTTGGGTTACTTCAATTGGTCCGGTATCCAATGCAGTTGTGGGAGTTGGATTACCCCAGCCTTTCAGATCCATAAGGGCCGAGTTGACATCAGCAGTGTCTAATATGCTTTGATCCATAAAGTACTGTGAACTTATTCCCAAGTGAAGAAATGCTCAAATTCTGAATGGAAATGATACTGAGTCAGAATATTGTCCTGACAATCTGCACCCACACAACGAAACTTTTGGAAAATTGGATCTGGTGATTTGTAACTTGAGGAGGTAGGTGATGTCTTCTACTGGTAGTATGATCATGATATCATACATTGCTGGAGCAATTTGGTTGAATATATATAAAATTTTACACTCAGGGGTTGTGCATTTTTTTTTGGTTCTAAAATGTCTTTTAAGAGATGGGTGGGAAGGGTTCAGCTTTTACTTTTAATATCAACCGTTGATGTACTTCAATTATCTTCCTTCATTGAGTGGCCCTTAGGGTTTTTTCGTTACTTTATTTTTGCATCATCAGCAATGTCTTGTTGCTCATTTGTTCTGTATCGCTAATGTTATTTTATGTACTTGATGTGCACCAATTCTAAGCAAAATAAAAATTTTTCAACAGGTAATGTAATTATTTTAGAAACTGTCTTCACCTCTAACGGGATTATTTTATTAATATACATAGAGATATTTGCTGAGTGATGAGTACAAGAAAATAAATAATATAGTCATATTAAAATATTATAAATAGAAAATATTTATGAGAAAAATATGATTTTATCCTGACACATAATTAATTATTGTCTTTGCATTTTTAAAATTATACTATTTTATCCATATATTTTGAACTGAAGGATAATTTCGTTTTAAGTCGTTGATGAATTCAAACTACAAGGATAAAATAATATAATTTTTAAAGTATATAAGAGTAAAGTAGTTAATTATGCTAAAATATAGAGACAAAAATTTAACTTTTTCAATATTATTTATCATCCACGGTTCTGATTTTATATTTGTGAAAGCAATACTCAAAAAAATTGCATCCTGTAAAACAGGTGATGAAAGAACATCAGTAGCAACTTGTTTCATTTCAAAATATGAAAAAACAAAAACAAAAGTCAGATAAACTTGTTAGTGGGATCCACTGCCACGAAATTTATCATTAGTTTAAGTTTTGAAAAATCTAACAGTCAAGAACAAGTGCTCATATGAGCAAGAGCTTTATGTAGATTAGTCCGTTTATCAGAATGAGATCAATTGCGAAAACAATCTGCATAATGAGAGAATTATGCATTGCACTACCAAGGACATGTTCTTCCATTGAGGTGTAAACAATTATACAGGGTCCTAAGTCTTTGGTCATATTGGTGTTAAGAATAATACTAATCTTTTGAAACTGACTCCTACATCAAAATGAACAAAGGAAAAAATAAACAAAAGGAAAAATGCTTCCCAACGATGATACGAGAAACTTGGGACATTTGGCCCAGTCACTGTATTGACTGCATCTGTTTGATCACCATGTCCCAAAATTGATGGGGTTTCGCCTCCCATCTCTGCAGTCCCAATTTCAGTTTCACCACATTTAACTTACATGAATCAGTGTGATTGCGATTCAAGAAGGATGTTCGTTGCTGCGTTTATATCATTTCTGGCCTGCACAAGTGCCTGTCTGGCTGCATTCCTATCAAAACCCATTGAAACCAGTGTGGCAATGGAGTCCTCTGGTGGCTCCACGGAAGGAACCGTTGAAGCAGGATAGTTTCTCTGAAACAAACACGAGAAAAATTGTTATGGATAATATTATCCAATCATGTCACATGGTATTCCCTGCAACAGGAAATGAAAAATGAAAAAGAAAAATTTATATGACAGACTGCGATTCTAGAGAAAAATTTTGCTTGCCTCAAACCCCACAAAAGAAGAGGGGAAGGCAGCAAGAAAAGAAGAAAGAAGACAATGAATTGACGATCATGAATTTATCAATCTAGACAAGTGCAATTAAAAGGACATTCATAAATTCATCAATCTAGACAGGTGCAATAAGGACATCACTTCTGTGGTTACCACTCTTTCAGGATCCAAAATACATGTAGACTAACTTTGCTTTTTGCTTCTGAAGAGTTTAACATCATCACTAAATTATCATTTCACAATATTTAACTTAATAAATATTAACAAGATCATGAAAATGGAACCAAGTTATTTGGCACCAATCCATTGAGGCAACACGCAGGGTAACAAGATTTAGCCAAGATACCTCCACTTGGCGACCTGTGTAGGATGGCATACTTCCTACAACATTCCTTGTTGTTGATCCACGTGGGCTTCCCATAGATGGCCAAGAAAGCCGTGAAAAGAACGAAGTTATGAACTCTGGGAACTGTAACCAGCGTAAAGAAGATCAATCAAGTGTCACTTAATAAAGCTCTGCTCAGCTCAGAACACCAACATAGGTAGATAAAATTGACACCTCTAGCAGTATGAATAATTTTACTGAAATGAATCAGATAAAAACCCAACAACAATGAGTGCAGAAACATCAAAGGAATACAAACCTACATCAAACATATATGAATTTTATCTAGCAATGCTAATAATAAATGGGGAAGTAGTTCCAATTACATCCAATTCCAATTCACTAACATAGAATTTGGAATAAAACCATGTGGAATTCATTTTGCAAGGGCCATCAAGCTGCCAATTGGAATTCGGAATAAAACCATATGGAATTCATTGTCTATTACTTTCATATTTGCGTTAATATTTACCTTTTTCCCACTTCTGCTCCCCACAACAATTTTCTTTATTGAAGGACTTTTTTTTGGGTCACTATAGGTAGAGTTAGCATATCTAAATCTATTGCATTCCATCTAAGACCTCAAAATCTTATCTTCTTTTTTATTTTTAAATTAATGCTATTGAAAAAGTTTCATGAGTTATAATGCAAAATTTTCCTATTCCATAGCAAAGGAACGGGCCATAATTCCCCTCTTAACTAGTAATGAAAGTACAAAACCTAAGATTACTAGAAGAAGCTTTTCCAGAGAGCAATTCATTTATGGAATGCTAGAATAAAGTTGCATGCTATCATAATCTTCATATGTTGGCAGATGGTGTCAGAGATGCAGAAACAAGTAAAACTGATAAGAAAATTTTACTCTTTTTAATAACAAAAAAAAAGAAAGAGGTCAACAGGTTACCTTGGCCTTCCGGATGCCAAAGATATTCAAACGATACAGTGATCCAGCAAAAATACCACACATCCCTGGCAAGAGAGATCTTTTCCAAGATGATAAAAGAAGCTGAAAAAAAAAATTGATTTTAAGTCTTCTGAGGACAAAAAAGCAAACAGCAATCATAAGAATCTACATGTGTAAAGATTGCAAAACAAAAGACATATTGTACAGAAAAAAATAAAATTACTGTGTACCTGAAGACCAGCTAGATATACGAAAGACTTATCAGAAAAGTGGACGCTGAAGACGCGAAATCGTGTTGATACAGGGATGTCAAAGAAAAAGGGTATGAATGAAGCAAATATAACGCCATAAGGTCCAGATGTGAGTAGGTTTGGCGTGAGATCTACATATATCAAAAAGAAATATGAACATCTCATGCATTTTCATAAAAGCACAAGGAATATACTAAAAACTATTAACAATAGTAGTAATTGTAGTTACATGTACAAAGTGCATTCCACTTAAGAGAAGAAACAAACCTGGGAACAAACTTGAACCAAAATATAGTACAGTGATATAAGTGTAGATGCTAATAATAATATTTTCTATACCCCAATATTGTAAAAGGTAAAGTTTACACTCTAGAATCTGCAAGCTAGAAGAAATCACATTCTTGCAGCCTGGATCACATCTCCAGCCACTCAGATCATCACAGCCCTATTTCCTTAATATCCTAGATATCATAAAAAGATATCCCGCTTGTGTATGCTCATTTTCCCATCAACGCTTCAATTGTCGTCTCCAAAATTGCCAGGAAAGTTGGCATACTGGAAGTTCCCATTGTTATTCACCTGAACAAGCTTGAGAAATTGTCCCTCTCAAAGGGAATATAAACGATTGATCAACTTTGAAAACCGGGATCTACAAATCAGGAATGTTTAGATTGGAATGATAATGAACTTGTGTAACTGCTATGCTACCCTCACAAACCAGAAAACAAAAGAGAGAGGAACTAGGAGGGTGGGGTGCAGCGATTGTTTGTATGAATACTACGTGACCCAGGGGGTTTGGTGCAATCACATTATGTCATCTTATGGGCATTTGTGGCTGGAAACAAATTCTTTTCATGTGTGAGGAGCTGCACCCTTTTACTAGGGGTGACTTGGTACACGTTCTCAATGGTGCAAATTTTTTGTTAGAGCAGTAAAAGCCTCTTCCCTAATAGCATATATTTCTATGTGTGTGGATGACAACATCTATCAGAACAAGACAACCAACAAGCCAATGACAACAGCAATAAAGGATACTATTTCTCACTCAGAACTGATTTACCCCTAAATATGTCAAAGCCATTGGAATCAAAACCACCTCATGGCTCACTAGTTCATCTTAAATTAAAGTTAACATAAAATAGGCTTATAAATATTAATTACTCATTTCTAATATTAGGTATTCAAAATTTTTTACTACCAATCAAGTTGAAAAGTTTTTAAGCGTTAAGATATTTGTGCAATTAACATGTTGACCAACTCTTGTGCTAGACTTCCAAGTACTATTCCAGCTTCAGAAAGGAGGACATTTAGGATCCATAATAAAGAAGTTGCATTTCCTTATCAAGCATTTAGTGGTTGAGCATTTTATGAAGATGACTTGGACTAGACCAGACCCTCCACAAGCTGGTGATTCAGATAACTATTGGAAACAATTCATTCTAATGCTTTGTTTCACAAGAGACAGAATAACCGAGGCAGTCACCTCATTTTTATGATGTTAATGCGTGATCCCTTCCTTTAAATATTAGGTGAGGCTTCTTTAACTTTTTCCCATTTCCCACCAAACTGGCATAGCCCAAGCAGTAACCATCACCGACCCAAGCATGTTTTGGAGACAGCCTCTTTGCAACTATTAATCTTCTTTTAGTTGTGGGAGACCTATTTAAATAGTTTTATGTTTTTGTAGGGGTAACTACCAATTTTCTATTTAATTTTCTATAGCCTCCGCAGTATAGAGTTTTTAGCCAAGTATTTGGGTGTGAGAGCCAAGGGTTCTAGATTAGCGAGGTCATACATATCGTCCTTGCCTAATTAAATTTTTAACCACCATATGGATACAGATTAATCAGTGAAGGAAATTTCTGTCTTTTAATGAAAAGGTTACAACCTTTCAACAGAATAACTTGGTGATCAGGAGAAAGAAAGTGGTAATTTTTTTATATATGAGACATCACAAAGCTATTAATGGGAGCAGGCTCAGAAGAAAGAATTGCATAACATGAAACTATAAATATAGTACATACCTCTAAGGAGTCCTAGAGCAAGGACCTCAAAGAGTAATGAAATCACAACAGAGAACAAAACAAAGACCTGCACAATTGAGGCAGGTATTTGATGTTAAAAGGAAAAATAGCAATATGATGAAAGAAAGAAAATCTAAATTACTTCATTCATTTGATTCACAAAAGAAATACATTTTATTTTGGTTTATTTGATCCTTATAAGGATTGGAAAATCATAGTAAAGAATAGAATAACAAACAACGTGATTAATAAAATATAAAAAAAATGATATCAACCAAGACTATGTTTTTAGAATTGTGTTAATATTTCCTAAATGACAATTAGAATGCATACAAAATTAAAAACACGTGCAGATTCTTCAGGGGGGGAAAAAAAGAACATTATTACCCCAACAACTTGTAGTTCATGATTGTATCACAAGTGCAAGACCCAAAAACCCAAAGAATTATGACTTGTTTAGCTGGATAATAACTCACCGAGTATTTATTTGAACCTATCTGTCTCTCAAAGACCCTGAAGTAATATAAAAGATACAGTCCAAACAGAAGCTCTGGCGTAGATGAGAAGGCAAAAACTGAAGCAAGAAGCTTCCAAATACGCAGCTTCCAGAAAATATCCTGCGATGAGGGGAAATTAAATTTAGTAAGGCATATCCTAGTCTTCTATTTGAAAAGTACAATGTATCTAATACACAAAACTAAGGGACAATTTATGATTCAAACCATCAGCAAATGTCGAAAGAAGAGATGGAAGCAGGAAGAAAAACCCAAAAATTTAGGGATTCTTTCTCTCTATACGCTGCACAGCAGACATTGAGAGGCACCAAGCCCTTCAATTGACAGTTTTGAAAGCTCCATGCAGTCATCCAAGAATCCACGAATAGAAACACAGTTAGGTACCACTTACCAGTATTCTCTATTCTCAAGTGGTTTTGCAATGAAGTGCAAGTTGCTCAAGCCTCAAGCCTATCTTATCATACACCGATAACTAATTTCTACAACCAAGACATATACACCAATAACCAATTTCAATAACCAAATTATTTACAATCAATATTTCAGTTGCAACTCCTACGAATAAAATTAGATGCATTCCCTCAAGCTCTACAAATTTCCTACTTCTCTTCAGTCTTGAATGCATGCAATTCCTCATCTACATCCATAACTTTTAATCCAGCATAAAAGACTTAGAAAGCATGTCACATGTTCCAAACTCCAGCCTTGCACTGGTTTCAAGATACTGCATATTAGATAACAAAATTCTTCATAGCCACAAATAACTGGCTTAACAATAACCACCTAATTTCAAAGCTTCTCTGATAATTAACTTTTCTGCAAAGTCAATCCGAAACGTGTTTGATCTAAATTCACTCTTCTAAAAAATTAAACTTGGACTCACGTTTCCTATCCATTCCACAAATTCACACACTGATCTCAACCAGGGGATCCAAGTTGGTTAGACCATAACTAAGTTACATCCTCCAATTCTAAGTTTCTAACCTTTATCACTACTAAATCACCCTTAAAGCTTTACAAAAAATTAAACGGTTAAATGATCATTTAATACAACAAAAACTAACAACCCAACAAAAGTTTTGAAATCCAGAAATGTTATGATCCTGAAACGAAGGGATCACTGCTCATATTTATAAGTAAAGGGGAAAAAATAAAAAAGACGACATCAAGCACCTGATAAGATAACCCGAGTTTGGTAAAGCCGCCCTGTATCCCAAAGGAGAGAGTAAAAATGGCACAGGCGATAACGAATGTTCTCGTCACTGGCGCATTGTCTGTGAAAAAAAAATTGCAAATTCAAATTCAATTCACATGTTATGTATGTATACACAATCAATCAAAAAGAGACAATCAAAATGGATAAATCAATATGAAACGCACTGAAACCAGAGGGGCCGCCGTTCATCTTTCTCTCGTCTTCTAAATGAAGGAAGCCAACCCACGACCTTTCTTTTGCGCTCTTTTCCTTTTTACCAAATTCTCTGTCTCTGCTAATCTGTTTTTATTTTGATTTTTTCTTTTTCTCCTCCAAGTTTAATCAAATCCTGAGGTCACTTGCTAGTTGGAACTGGTAAGGTTTTTATTGCCGTAAATTATTATTCACTCCCTCCAAGATAGTAAAATGTACTAATCATTACGAATATTTTAAAAAATTAACATATACTAATCACAATTTATATTTTTTAAAAAAGCTTACAGCTCTCAATCTGGAAATGCATTTCAGTCCCACTAATTTTTAACATCAATAGTATCATGTTAAAAAATTTTAACATCAATGCAATCACGTACGGTAGAATGCACTCTAAGAAATTTACGACTTAACTAATCTCCATCTATCAAGTCAAGAAATATATTTGCGCTGACCACTCAAAGTCAAAGATTCGATTAAATTCCCAAGTTCCGACATTCAAGATACGACGTCGTTAAGTTCTATTAACCGACTACTGGAACGGGTGGTTGAAGTCCTAAAATAACTCAGTTGCAGTAGCTGCTTGCTTGTAGTAATGGTTCGTTGTCAGTGGCCCCTTCTGAAAAAGGTCTTCCGTTTCATCTGATCGTGAAGTTTTGCCAGTTATTTAAAGCTTGAAGATTAATACTACCAATCTTGAAAACCCATTTTACCACTTCAAAGGTTTGTTCAGTATGGCTACTCTTTTTGGCCTTCTGTTTTATTTTTATTTTTACAGTATACTTTTTGTTCTTGAATATGATGATTTCTGCTTCTGAGTTTACTTAGTCTCTGTTTTCCACTTGATTGCTTCAGATCACAATAAGGTCTGTATAAATGTTTGTAAAAGCTTCGACTTTTAGGGAATAAATTTCAGATGCTTTGGTTTGTGGTGATAAAATGAGCTGGTGAAGAGCTTAAAGATTGTTGCTTTTTTTTTTCTTTATTCTAAAAGGGTATAAAATTCACAGTTAATAGGATGCATTATATATAGAAAAAACCAAATTAAAGTTAATGAGATAGTGCATTACAAGTAGCATATTTTTTAAAATGGTGCTACCATGGACAAAGGAGATCTAGTAATTGATCCGGGCTTTCACTTATATAAATTCTGTCTGAGAATTACAAAATCTATGCTTAAGCAATTTGTTAGTTTGTCTCCCTGTTTGTTGGCAGATTACTTTATGCAGGGTTTACTTGATTGGAGTGTTTTTGACCCCTTGGGTTTTATTTAGATAAATTAGATTCAATAACTTTTATTTAATATTGTCTTCTTCTATGCTTTCTCTGATTTAAATAATTAAATGAGTAATCAATTGAGTTAAGGTGGAATTAATCATTATTGCAGAAAATGTACAAATCGAATTCAACGATCCAAAAACCGGGCTACTGCATTTCTTTTCTTTATTCTTTGTAATGGTGCTACGAGGAAGAATCTGATTGTTTGGCATGTGCAAGAATGAAATTTTTCAAGATAGTTGTATCTTTGTTCCGAATGAAGAAATGGTCTGGTGGCATGGTGATTATAGCTCTTGCTGCAATCTTGGTTTTAAGTTATAGCCTAATGGGAACTCAGCCACAGAAAAAGCAGTCTGCTTATGATTTTTTCAGAAATCATCCTGCTAATGATTTTCATTCAAAGGATACAGGTCGCCTTGGTCGTTCTCATATGGACATAAAGAAAGCAACGAAATCATCAATGAGGCCACATTTTGTGAATGTTGAAGGACTTAATGATCTATATGCTTCAAACAATATTTCCAAGGAAGAGTCCAAGGCCTTGCTTGTGTGGAGTCAGATGCGTTTGCTATTATCTAGATCTGATGCTTTGCCTGAAACAGCCCAAGGGATTGAAGAGGCTTCCACAGCATGGAAGGATTTATTATCCATAATTGAGGAAGACAAAACTATGACGTCCAGCAAAATTGACAAACCGGAGGATAAAGCCTGTCCTTATTCCAAAAGTATTATTAATAGAACAACATCAAGCAATGGAACCATTCTTGAGATCCCTTGTGGTCTAGTTGAAGATTCCTCAATAACTGTAGTTGGCATTCCTGATGGACATAATGGAAGCTTTCAAATTGCACTTGAAGGCTCCAAACTTTTGGAAGAGCAAAACCCTCCCATTATCTTGCATTACAAAGTAAGCCTACCTGGAGATAATATGACAGAAGAAGCATTTATTGTTCAGAATACATGGACTAATGAGCATGGTTGGGGCAAAGAGGAAAGATGTCATGCTCGTGGATCTGCTCACAACACAAAGCCAAAAGGTAGATTTCATTACAATTCAGTTATTTGCTATAATTCAGTAATGGGGAAACAGTTCACGAGGTGAATCTTGGGCCAGTTTGACTCGCTCACTGTAATGGTGATTTACTAATTGGCTTGATGCATCTCACATCATTGTTTATTTGCATCTTAAATTGTTTATAATTGAAACTAGAATATTTAATTGAACATTTCTCTCATGGTTACATCACTATGAGAAGGACAAGAATCACTTTGTTATTTATTTATTTCTTTTTCGTTTTTTGGTCATTTTCTTTTCTCTTCTAATAGCTTAATACATGTGTGTATCTAAATCGTGCCTCTCTGTGTTTATTGTTGCTGTGTACATTTTATTTCTGACCGAAGTTGACTCATCAAAAAACTGCAGAGGACGGCATAATCATTGTTTGAAGGGCAAGATTTTTACATTTCAAAATATCTCATCCTTCCCAGTAGGTGCATTATATTTGAAATTTTATTTCTAATATTAGTCCGTCTCCCCATGCCTACTTTCCTTTGTTGATTTTTCTGCATCATACAAATTTGAAGAGATTTATAAAATTAATAATCTAACCTATTAGTTGACATCCAGTTGATGGACTTGTTCTTTGCAATGAACAAATTGTCAGAAGCACTGCGGAAGAAAATCTAAATGCAAGTCATGCTAGTAATGACGTATTAGTTAATGTTTCCCAAGGAGGTGCTCATGCAACTGCAAATTTCCCATTTGCTGAAGGGAATCCTTTCACTGCTACATTGTGGGTGGGTTCAGAAGGATTCCATATGACTGTGAATGGAAGGCATGAAACGTCATTTGCATTTAGGGAGGTAAGGTATGAGTTTTTCAACAGTTACAAATTGGAATAAGAAGCTGGTTAACACTTTGAAAGTTATATCATTTTGATAAGTGGTCCTCCACCCAAACCTTCGGGGGACTTCTTGGAAATGCAGAAACTTGAACCGTGGGCAGTGAGCAGAGTCAAAGTGGACGGTGGTCTGAATGTTTTATCTTTCATCGCCAAAGAGCTGCCTGTCTCTGAAGATCATGATTTAGTTGTCGATGTTGAGCTCCTTAAAGCCCCAGCAGTAAAAAGGAAAAGAATAGCAATGTTGGTTGGAGTTTTCTCCACTGGAAATAATTTTGAGCGTCGTATGGCTTTGAGGAGGTCTTGGATGCAGTATGAGGCTGTACGTTCAGGGGATGTAGCTGTCCGATTTTTTATTGGCCTTGTAAGTGATATGATTGTCTTCATGACCTTCTATTTTCTTTCGTCATCTTCTATATATGTGCTACCAGGAAATGCTATTTAACTCTGCTACTTCCCATTTGCCTTACTGAAAAATTGTTTGGTAATGAATTTGGTATTTTTCATGCCTGCAGCACAAGAACGGTCAGGTCAATTACGAGTTGTGGAAAGAAGCCCAAGCATATGGGGATGTGCAGTTGATGCCTTTTGTTGATTATTACAGTCTAATTAGTTTGAAAACTGTTGCAATCTGTATCATGGGGGTATAGACTATAGTAATGTTTTAAACCATTTATTTGATTTTCCAAACTTTTTTAGATTGACTTTTTGATAACCGTTTTTCTTCTTTTATAATATGCAGTCCAAAATTCTCCCTGCTAAATATATCATGAAAACAGATGATGATGCCTTTGTTAGGATTGATGAAATTATTACCAGTCTCAAGGGAAAGGCACCTAGTAGCCTCTTGTATGGTCTTATATCCTTCGAATCATCACCCCATAGGGATAAGGAGAGCAAATGGTATATCAGTAATGAGGTAATCATAATCCCAGGATCCAGAATCACGACCAAGTTGCACATTGGTTATTTGCTTTGTTTTGGTTTTACTTATTTTCTGTTCACACTAGCCTTGCATTTTACCAAGATGGGTATTCCTTTGTGTAGGAATGGCCACATTCTTCATACCCACCATGGGCTCATGGCCCGGGATATATAATCTCTCGAGATATTGCAAAATTTATTGCCGAAGGTCACCGAAGAAGAGATCTCAAAGTAAGTATCATGTACTTACCAAGAAAAGCTCTCATATTCAGTGGTAGGATCTCGGTGTAAGTTTCAAAGTGGCTTTTTTGTTTATCTTATTCCTGTGCTTTTATTCTTCAGTTATTTAAATTGGAAGATGTTGCAATGGGCATATGGATTGAACAATTCAAGAACAGTGGTCAAAGAGTACAATACACAAGTGATGAGAGGTTTTACAATGCTGGATGTGAAGCAAATTATATTCTTGCTCATTACCAAAGCCCAAGGTTGGTACTATGTCTTTGGGACAAGTTGCAGAAAGAGCACCAACCCAATTGCTGTGAGTAACGTAAATATACCCTGATTGAAAATTCAATGGTGAATTTCTTCTGAGACCACAGTGACAGCTTCTTGTGAATCTTTATTTCAGCCAAGGTCCCTAAGAATCTATGTATTTTTTTTTTCCATAAATTTTGACTGGTTTTGATTAGGATTGGCTCTGATGTTATTTTATCACCCATCATTTGTTTTTGTTTGCCGTTAATCACATTTGTATTGGCGGATGGAAATGGATTGATTTGTAAATACTGAGGAGTTTCTTGTTGATGTACTTTTACAGAGCAAGGTGAAGGGTTATTTTCTTGCTACTTCAATATATCTATATCTATAATAATATATATAAAAGTACGAATGGGGAACATTTGGTCTCCACAACGCTCCTACGTATTCTAATTGATAAAAAATATTATTAAAGATAATTTAGTCTTAATAGCTAAGTTGGGACTATATTATTTTTATTTTTCTATTCTAATTATTATTATTATAATTTTAATTTAATCATATTCTAATTAGAAATTTATTCTTTAATATGATTCTAATTATTTATCCATAATATATAATATATATAAAAGTACGAATGAAAGAGAGAATATTTGGTCTTCAAAACGCCCCTATATATTTTAATTGATAAAAAATATTATTATGGACAATTTAATCTTAATAGCTAAATTGGGATCACATTGTATTTATTTTTCTATTCTAATTAGAAATTTATTTTAATCTAATGTTATTCTAATTAGAAATTTATTTTTAATACGATTCTAATTATCTATAATAATCTATATATATATATATAAAAGTACGAATGGAGAGGGGGAACATTTGGTCCCAAAAACGCCCCTACGTATTCTAATTGATAAAAATATTATTAAAGATAATTTAGTCTTAATAATTAAGTTGGGACCATATTATTTTTATTTTTCTATTTTAATTATTATTATTATAGTTTTAATCTAATCCTATTTTAATTAGAAATTTATTTTTTAATATGATTCTAATTATCTATCTATAATATATATATATATATATATATATATATATATATATATATATATATATATATATATAAAAGTACGAATGGGGGAGGGAACATTTGGTCTCCAAAACGCCCATACGTATTTTAATTGATAAAAAATATTATTAGGAACAATTTAATTTTAATAGCTAAATTAGGACCACATTGTGTTTATTTTTCTATTCTAATCATTATTATAATTTTAATCTAATGCTATTCTAATTAGAAATTTATTCTTTAATACGATTCTAATTATCTATCTATATCTATAATAATCTATCTATATATATATATAAGTACGAATGGGGGAACATTTGATCCTCAAAACATCCCTACGTATTCTAATTGATAAAAAATATTATTAAGGATAATTTAATCTTAATAGCTAAGTTGGGACTACATTATTTTTATTTTCCTATTCTAATTATTATTATAATTTTAATCTAATCCTATTGTAATTAGGAATTTATTCTTTAATACGATTCTAATTAGGAATTTATTTTATCGTACCACTATATATAGATGTTTAGTTTTGATTATTTTTCGCTATCAATAATTTATTGCTTTTGCTATTTTGAATTGAAATTATTAAGTTTGCGATAATGTCTTTTTCTTGTGTTAAGTATTAATTCTCTCTAATTATAAATTAATAGAACAGTTGTTATTTATATTTATTATAATTTAGTATTCTTATATCTTTTTAAAGTTATAAATTAGAAAGTGCACACAAAATATTTTTCTTCTTGCCTTATGAGACCAAAATGGACCTGAATCCTCCTATATACTGACTCGAGATCTAGGAGACACTCGGACTTCTTGATGCTCTGCATTATGATATAATAAATTATAAACAAAATAATTATATCAGCGGTCATGCACAAGAATTACACAATACCTAATCCAGTCACATAATACCTAATCCTTCAATCAAATAATCTTAATATTGCTTCTTACAGAAATTGGAGAAATTAGAACTTACTATGAAATTGAATTTAGTAATCCTTATTATTATATTTTTTGTATTATTATTTTTACAGCATATGATTAAATATCTTTTTTGGCTATCGTTACGATATTACACTTGTGGTGATATTGAAAATATTCAAACTCTTAACAAGTAAGAATGATATTTATTTCAAATATTTTATACAATATTAGTGATTGGTTGTTGTAATATTTTTAATTAGATATATAATGTCTATGAATAGTTTTGTAATATCTTTTAATTTATTTTATAGGTATAATGTCAATTTCTGTATAGTTGATACATATAATAAATCTTTGAAATAAAAAAAAAATTATATAACGAGTACAAATAACGAGTATCTATGTATAACGCACGTTGTCAAAAACTAATAGTTACTAAAAACAAAAAACCAGTAAAATTAACTGTACATGGAACTGAAACTTTTAACTATTCTTTTGGAATTACAATTCAGACCAGATATATTATTTGAGCTCTTTAAAAGCCTTTACAAGCTCAACAAAAATTATGAAGCCTACCGCCACCTTTCCCAAAGGCATTTCTTTTTAGTACCAAGCTATGATATTCCTTAACTACAAAATTCTGAATCATAATGTCACTCTGTCTAGCAGCATTTTTGTGACTCTAAAACACTCTCCAATACAAGTCGAGACAGTACAATATTTACAGGAGAAATAGAAAGGTAGAAAGCTTTTCATCGTACTATTCAAATACTTGGCTAGGCCAAAGCCTCTTCCAAGTTGAGATCTCTTCCTCCTTGTAAAGTTTTCTAATTCCTCCATAAAAGCCATCAGCTTCATTTCCTTCTTCACGGTGCTTCTTCCTGTTTACAATGGTTCGTCTCCATCTCGAGCCAAGAGGGTATTGGTTAAACTCCAATACCACCATGTCTGCCAGCAAATCTCAAGTCAGAAATTTAGCGAGATATATAATGCTGTATCTTTTTTGTTAGATTGTGCTCAATCCAAATTTTGCCTCATAATGCAGCAGTTACAGGAATTTAGGGCATATCATATCTAGTAAAATTAGTTATTTAGCTGCGTTTATATATTTGAATAACAGCTAATAGCTGTTTAGATAGCTTTTCATAAAACGCTAAAAATTAAAATATTATAAGAGTTAATTTTTTATAAAAGATTACAAAGCTAGTTCAAATGAACATTATAAAAAAATAATTTTTAATATTTTTACCGGTCAAAACGTTAAAAACTACCTAGCTATTATCGAATATAGCCTCAAACCATGTGGTTCTGTATTTTAAAAATTCTAAGAAAAAGAAAAACCTTTGTATTGAGAGGGAATGACATTATTTTTGCTTACCATCATATTGGCAATTGCAAAGATTCTCATTCCCATCACATGGATCCATATGGCCAACAATAGCATACCACCAGCCTGCTCGTTTAGCCAAAATAACAAAAATCACCAGGGTCTTTACAGGGAAATTGAAGCCTAACCCTACAATTGAAAATTATGTTTTGACACAATATTTTTTATTTTTTGAAAAACATACCATAAGGAAATTCTTTGCTTCTTCTCCATTGAATCTCAATATGATCACCAGGTTTTAAGTCATCTAAACAGTCGGAAGTGTGAAGATCATGGGCAGGAGTATCAACTGGTGATGCTCTTAGCCTGTCCCAATTAATGCTCTCTTCTATCATTCGTCGCCCGTAGGGGGAGTACCTGTAATACAATATCAGCAAAGGACTCGTGATCAGATTTATATATGACATCAACCATAATAAAAAGATCAAGCTTAGCACCAATTAAGTTCCCATCTAGAATTGAAATTTTCCCAGGAGCCATTTGCCTAATAGGATACTTGTCCAGTGTCTGACTCATAATGCAGAAGTTAAGAGGTTAAAATCCTGATAAGCCTTCCCCTTTATGAATTTCAATGCATAAAAAGTAAATGAAAACATGAAATGACCTTCCTCTAAAATTTGCAATTCTGAAATTATAAAATTCAAGTTCCAGAGGAAGCAAGCAAAATCATGGTCAGGCTTAGCTTTTCCGCAATCTCACATAGAAACATATGCAGACAAGAAGCTTCATTGAAAAAAATTCATTAGATCACTTAAAAAAAAAGAACTAATTTTTCGTTTACGTACCTTGCCTGAAATGTGTTTGTCCGGGAATCATAACTTATTTTAGCATCATAACAAGAAAGCAAAAACCCAACGTGTCCATTCTGCAATAAAAAGACATAAACTGTCATGAATTTATCAGCTACAATTAATATTAACAAAAATAAAATTAAGGATCATAATCTATATTGTACATAGCATTAGAGGACTGCGGAAATATTATTAAAAAAGAATAATCTACAACCAATTACCTCACGGTTATAGACCTGAGCTGGGAACCAAAATTTGCCTCTTTCAAGAGAGAGATACATAGCCATGATTGAATCAACTGGTAAAGACGTTCTTCGGTAGCTTTGAGTTTCAAATTTTGGTTTAATCCAAGAAAATGGCCAAACAGTACTAAGAGATCCTAATAAGGCCTTTTGATTACTTTGATCCACAAGGTTTAGCCTCTGTGTTGAAGCTATATGACATTGCCATTCCCTAAAGGCAGCATCACCAATTATTCTACCCCATTTTTGCTTCAAATGTTTCTTCCACAAATGATCACTTGTGCATTTGTCCCTTAAAGAGCTGCAAACTCCTGCCATACTACACAACTCAGCTGGTGAAAGTCTCTCAAGAATACTTTCCAAGGTTAATTCAGGCAAATCAAGAAGGGAAATTTTCTCTGCCTCAATGTTTTCTTGCTCTTCGAAACCAAGATTCATTTTCTTCAGTGGCATTTTCATGGGCACTTTGCGGACACTAATTGCAAGCCTATCTTTATGAAATAAAGAAACAAGAAAATTTAAAACTTCTTCCCAAAACAAAGGTGACAATAACAGCAATCTCCACTCACTCTTCATTGGTGGGGGTGGCTTGAAAGAAAAGGATTTAAAGAAGAAAATAAAAGAAAACCCAAAAATCAAGAAGAAAAGCATTGGATGAGTAGAATTATCAAATGGGTTTGTTCAAAAACTAGAGCAAAATCTAAAAGAAATATATAGAAAGGGGAAAAAAGAGGGAGAGGAGCTATTGAATCAATGATTCAATGGCAAATGCAATAAATACATACGTAGGATTATATTTACATTTATATACTATAATATAAGCAAAGTAAATATCTACATATTCTGTTTGAATCCACTAATGAAAAGCGAGACAGTTGCCAGTTGGACAAAATTTAGGACATTTATTAAATGAGGGACACGTGAAGATATGGCTACCGACAAGCTTTGATTGTTCATTGTTGGAAGTTATAACACCAAAAAGAAAAGAGAACAGACAGAGACATGTAAAAGGTTGCTTCTTCAAGATTTATTTGCATATTATTAAGTTCTTGGTTGGCATCTCTACACAGTGAATTCCAGCACCACTGGGAAGAGAACCAAATTGCAGTGCCAGTGGGGGACAGCTGGCAGTTTAAGGATGGAAGATTTTGAGAGGGAAAAATAATGGAGCATAAAATCTAATCTAATAGTTATTACATACATAATAAAATAATAAAAATCAAAAATCTTTACATGGCTATTATTAGTGCACACAAAAGAAGGTGAAGGATATCCCAACCGACAGTGATTTGGTTGGTCCAGAAAAATCTCGAGTTCGAATTTTAATCTATAATATTAATTTTAAATGAATACAACTAAAAACAAATTGTTTGCGTATTATTTTTTTTTCATAAATTATAATAAGTAATTCGCTTTTTCTCGAGATTCAAATAATAGTAGTGGATTATATCCATTCAACAATCATCAATCAAGGACTAAAAATGATTTTGATTGACATAATTAAATGTGATTAGAGATTGAAAGAGAGACCCAAATGTGTCAAAATCTATGAATTTGAGGACATAAGCAAAAGCCTAGCTATGGAAATGAAAGGGGATATAAATACACGTATAGACAAGTTGGTAATGGACCACTCTTTTGAACCTTGTCAAAATGAAGTAACCTGCATTGTGCCTTTTTTATCCAAAAACATTGTATTTATGTATAAAAATGTCTAGAAAAATACAAAATTTTGTACAAATAACCTTTTATATTTTTATTAGTTGATAAGATGAGGATGAAGTTAAGGTGGGTCCTCTGTATATCTCGTTTAGGGTTTATGCTCACCTTTCTTTTATTAGATGACATTTTACATATCGAATATTTTGATTCTAATTTTATAAAAAATGTTCACTAAACTCAAAGTACAGTCAAAAGTTGATGCCACACGGCATTTTAGCTGTATTTGGCAACAATTTTTTAGTAGATTTTAGAGTTTTTACTGGTCAAAACGCTGAACGCTGCTTAAAAAGTTGTTCGATAATATATCGTTTAGATCAGTTTTTAGAGATTAGGGTAACTTTTTGTGAAAAATTAACTCATATAACGTTTAGCATGAAACATTATTCAAACAGCTAAACACCATTAAAACAATTAATAACAATCAAAACAATTAATTTTATAAAACAAACATTCATATACTACGAGAGTTTAAGTTAAAAGATTTGGCAGTGAGCTATAAAAGCCTCAACTACAAATTGGCCTAACTTCCACCGAACTCTCAACAGCCAGCCAACACCACCCAACCACGTAAATTACCTCACAGAAAATGACTCGTAGCTTCTTCTTTTTTCCCCTATTCATTTAATGTTGAAAAACTTGTTGTAATCAATTTTCACACGATTATCCTTCTGATTGCGTAAAAAACTAGCAATTCATATCCAAATTAGAGACTTGGCAAAAAAATCAATTTTCCATGTTGCATTAAATTTCAGTAATATAATTAATTACGAGAATTTTCATATCAACATTTTTAGATAATTAATTATTTCATTAATGGTTAATCACAGTATTTGGATTGATTAACAGTTTCGAATCAATTAAATGAAAAAATAAAATAAGTTTAATACTTAAATATTTAATTTAAATTTTCTAATAAAAAGTTTGACATAGTCAAAATAATCCAATTTTAAAAACATGAAAAGAAAACAATATATGATGGTTTCAATGCCCTGCCATATTGTTTTTATCCTTCTAGTTTTAGGTACTATGATTTTTGTATGGTATTTTTTAGGGTTTGATATGCATAGTGGATGACAACTTACACAAATTATATAGGGTACTAAAGAATAAGGTTCTCGTGCTTGACACGTTCGTTTCCATTAATTATAATTATTTTTTTGCTTTGTATAAATCGATGGTATATTACTTTAAAAGTCATTATACTTTTATGTTTTACTAAAAAAAATATAATTCTAATAGAAATCTCAACGTGTCGATTAGTCTTTTTGTTTATGTGAAAAATGAGAGATCTTGAGTTCGAATCATCTTGATCTCGACCATCTTATTGTGTAGCTTTAAGTGTTATTTCCGTCCATGAAAATCTTTAATGAGTTAAAAAAAAAAGGAATCGCAGCGTAGCGAATCAAAGATTGAATTTCTGCTAATTTTATCATTAATTTGTAAATTTTATTGCTTGTATAGCAATTGGAAATGCGGTTCCACCAACCAAATTCTTTTAATTTGGGCCGTTGAGCGATAAACCCAACCAACGGTGTGACGGAGTCTCAGTAGCTTCTTGTTGAGCAAATTATAATAAATTAATTAATAATATTGGAGTTTCATCCCAAAATGAACGGCCACCAACTTTCCTAAACCCAATAATTGACATCATAAACAGGAATTAAATATGGAGATTGAATGATTCAAAGGAGAGCTTTTATTTTTATTTTCTTTAAATTTTTTATTTTACAAATAAAGTTTCTATTTTCACTTATCAAATTGTCCGTTGATTAAGTTAGATAGAATATTTAATTGAATAAAAAGATAGAAAATTCTATCAAAATTTCTAAAAATTTTTTTAGGGGAGAAAGATATATATTTTTATTGGAAATAAAAATCAGTTTGATTTTGATGTCCAAATAAACCACAAGGTCCATATATGTAGAAGCACCATAATGTGATATGAACATTAGAAAATGGAATCCACAAGGAAGAAGATTAAGGGAGGGCCAGAAATTACAAGTGTCTCTTCAGGACAGTTAAGTGGAGCTTTTGCATTAATCAATGGGGTAATCTTTACAAAAGTGAAAGATAGGGAGTTTGGATTTCAGGATCATAAGGTTCCTACTACATCTTTTTGATTACCATCATCATTTCATATGTGCATTATGGGGGGCATAAAAACTTATTATTTGATAAAACCAATAATGCATAAAATCCCCAATAAAAGTTGGGAAATTTTTCTTTTTTTTTCATTCTAAATATTAAGATTTTATGTTTCACCATTACTGTTAATTATGTAATCAGTAAAATAATCACCTTCTTATATATAAAATGTTATATAGATTGCTGGTTTTGATTTGGTTGAGTAAGCCGCCATCGCCATGCATGCATATTATATCACCATCGGTTCCTTATCACACACCCACATCAAAATCGTTCTTTTCAAGGCTGCAAAATGCCAAACTTGTTCTTGCAAGTTGTTGGACCTAAATTACATCCATCGAATATTATTCTTTATTTTCTTCTTTCTTACTACTATCATGAAAAGTATAATTTTATTTAATTAAAACGTTTTCAACGATGGCATTCATTCTCGCTCCCAAATATTTGACTCGAAGTCAAAACCTTAGGTTAAAAGGAAAAATACCCGGCCGCTCAATATCTATTTTAATATTATATCAACACTAGTTTAGATTCTAATCAAATAAATACAAGTTTGCTACATTCTAATCAAATTTACATCGTTGCAGTTGCAGAAATCAATGGCAACTATAACTAAATACTGAAATCAATTAAAATCATCAATCTCATTTGATTTTTTAGGATAGATTTCCCACACAAAAAGCACTCAATATCAAGAAACACTAGTTTGGTTACATTTCTAATTTCTTTCTCAGAGAACTATTTTATAAAAAGGAAAGTTCGAAAAACCCTTGGGGTTGGAAAAAACCGAAATAATTTACATGGTAAAAAAACAGAAACTCCGTAAAAAAAAATTCACAACGAAGTTCCAAAAATTAAACCTCCAGACTCTCTCAACCCACCAATAAAAAGAATATGATTGAGTAAAGCAGAATATGATTAACTCACTAGACTTATGGACAAAAGACAGGTTCAGAGTCCACACACCATTTTGCGAAAATCTGGGATGTCTAATAACAAATAGCGTATATTCTCCTCAATAACATTACAAAAGTATGCCATGACAATCATGATTCTCGCAAAAGAGCACAACAAAATGTAAAAGAACATTTCTGTGTGACCACAAAATGATTGTAAACAGGCTCTCAAAGGCCTAATCCAACAGTGCGACCATCTCTTCGACGAAGACCAGCAGTGTATTGCTTCTCTAAATCTATCTGGACTTCCTTCTGCTTCTCTGCCTGCAATCGACCGGTGCCATCTTCGGTCTCGGGCTTGTTTTCCACCTTCACTTCGCCTTTCACACCCTACAATTGGCCATAGGTACCAAGGCAACCTCAGACTCTAAAACTGTGTTAGTATGTGAACTAACTAAGAGGAACAGTTCATGCACAATCACGAAATAACAGGTTCTCTCTGATATTTCATTTTCAAGTAATTTTGCAACAGAATGAGTCATAAGAGAAGAAGAAAGAGAGAAACAAGGAAAAGGAAACAAGATATACCATGAGTTTGTTGAACTTTTCTTGTCTGTCACGATCACCAAAGAGAGAAGTATCCCACCTGTGACCAGGCTGTAAAGGCGGAGTTAAACTTTTATTTAGAAGCAGAGCCAGTGTTAGTGGTACTAAAGGATTCAAAGGATAAAGTATAACTGAAGAAAGGATCAGGACTACCTCTTCTGAAGTTGTGGTCTTTTTATTCCCCCAAAGCAGCTTCTTCTTCTGCTCAGTCGACATAAAACCCACCCCAGCAAGGTTCTTGTTAACTGAATCATGCATAGAGAACATTCAATTGAGAAGAAGTTCAGGTAGAGGATTATTACTACATGTCATGTGAACATCTACAATATACTTGCAGTTCAACTCTAAATATGACCATCAATTTGTCCCCATAGATTTGGAAGCAATATTATCAAATGCACTACGATATATGCCAGAGGACTGCCAGGTGTTAGCAGCTTACTGAACATTTTTCATCTGCATAAATTTCATCCAACTAGTTTTCTTAGCATGAACAAAGGTTGCAGAGGTGAAACAAAAAACAATGGGAATAACATCAGAACAGCCTTTACAGAATCTGTACATTTCTCAGAATGAGAAACTGCAATATTTTAAATCAGTCCTCTGCTACCATATTCATCCTCACCAACATCATTTAAAAGAACCTAACTCAGAACAAAATTAAGAGAAAGAAAAACTTGGCTCTGGGCTTTCTATTAGTGTTTTCTCGATGTCCATCCTGTGTAGCATTATCATGACTATATACATGTTCACATAAACAAATTCATTATCAAATTAGTTGCTAACATTCACATAAACAATAAGCCCACCCCATTTGTTCCCCTTATCATGAATCAATGCCCAAGCAGAGCACATTTACAAATTCCAGGATAGGATGGACTCGAAACTCCAGTGCCCTATAATATGAGGCAAGAGCACTCAAAGACCAAGTCTCCAAACACTTATGTAAAATGGAATTGGTGCTGCAGTGCAATAAATTTTTGTAAACTAAAAATAACCAAAACCAAGTTCCTAATTTACTTTACAAGAGAATTAACTTCTGATGGCTGTCTCATCTTTCACAGCATAAAAGTCCATGCCAAGTCACGTTGACTACTGGGTTCAAAATTATAAAGGGCAGCAACCTAACATTACTAGCGTGTGCTAAACGATGCTATAGAAAGTTGGAACCCGGTGTTATGAACAGGCCAACTATAAAATAAACACTTCACCTGCATAGAACAAAGTCTAGCCATCTGGAACTATAAACATTAAATATCCTTAATTGAAGAAAGACAGAACAGGCAACCCTAGATCATTTAAATTTCTGACAGGATATGTTGCTCCTTGCTTGGATAAATAAAGACACGTACAATCTAAACCCTTTTAAGGGCATACACATCAAGTGTAAGCATATATTTCAACTCCCCATTTTTCAAGTGTTGATATAAACACTTGGCTGATTTCCCTTATCTTCGGTAGGTGCAAAAGTAAATAACAAATACATGCAAACATAATGTAGAACATCATATTAGTTGCTCTAGTATATGATGCCAAATGTAGAAGAAAGTATCAAGCACCTAATTCAGCAGCTCTCATTGCAGCAACCTTTGCTGCATTTAGGTCATTATTAGCCTCTGGGTTACTGGCATGGATCTGTCCTACAGTGACTTTACCATCAACCTCCTGAGCTTGCTTGGAAGATTGCTTTTCATCAGCTACATTTGTAAAGGAGTTCATGACTAACAGATTGAATTAAAAATTACTGTAAAATAACCAAGAGAACGATACAGCAAAACACAGGAAATAACCAAATGATTACCATCCTTGCTGTAATCAGCATCTCTGTCAGAACTAAATAACTTTGGCTTTTTCAATAGAGTCTCTTGATTTTCACTTCCAAAAACAGGTTTAGCTTCATTCTGCTCCCGTGGGGCTCTGTTGTATTTATCCTTGCCCTTGTTAGCGTCCCAGTCATCATATTTCTTCTTTTCCTTTAGATCATTCGGTTCCCTTTTTTCATTCTTAGAAGATTCTCTATAGCGGTGTCCATCATGGTCCCTTCCAGAATCATTTCGATACCCCCTGGATTCTTCAAGGTAGATTGCATGATCACTTTTGTTGTCTCTGGAATTTCTATGATAATCCCTTTTCTCATCTCGACCATCTCTGTCCCATCTGTTCTGATCCCTATCCTTTTCCTCTGAAGTTGTGAGAGTATGTTTCCTACCAGATCCAACTCTGCCAGGAGAGGATTCCTTGTCCCTAAACTTCTGACCATCCAGGGATAACGAGTCTTTATCCTTGCTTCTGTGCCCTGAACTATCATATTTATCACGAGAGTATTTGTCTGCATTTCGCGTATAATCTCTGGACCTACCACGTTCACTTTCTTCTCTGGCATGATCAGTGGCACCTCTTGATTCATGACCAGAATGGGATGACGACTGGTAATATCTCTCTTCATCATCTGCATGTTTCTCATGTCTGCTGTACTCATGATGCCTAGAGTAACCATGGGAATTCTTAGATGAATATCTATCAGAATGTCTATATGACTCCTTGCCATACTGGCCACGACCACAATCCTTGTCCAATTCTCTTTCATAATCTTTCCTTCTCTCTTGATGTTCAGAAAGTTTTGCAGGATCTCCCCTTGAAGAAAATGGGCTACTACCACGTTCACCCTTAAGGCTCCCTGTGAAGACTCACCCAAAAAACCATAATCAAGTACCAAACAGGAAATAAAAAAAAAAGTTAAAAACCTTCAAGCTGGCTAAGGTCTTTAAGCTAATGTTCAGCCCCTTAAGTCCTTAACTCTTAGCATTCTTGTTCAGACGACAAAAGTTTAAATATTACAGATGACTGACTAGTAAAAAGTTTTAACCTAAGTGGAGAACAAGGATCTATATAGCCAACTTCAACTACATTGAAACAGAGGCTCAGTTAAGTTAAAACTCAAAAACTTAAACACCAATTCACACAAAAACAGAACCATCCCATATAGTGAAAGTATTAGAGTAATTCCATATACCATAAAGTCATAAAGTGAAACTAAACCAAATGCCAAGCATCAGACCACCGGAAAACATGTATAGATGGTCATCAAAATCAATGAAATGACCTTCAGATGAAGATGAGCCACAGGCAGGAGAACGGCGTCGGTACTTCCTATTAGCGGCATGATTTGAAGGTTTACGGAATGCAGCTTTTGTCTCAGCATTGTCATTGTCCGGGGGTGGAGACTGCATCATGGAATCCATGAAGCCTAGCACCTGAAAGAGCAAGTATTTTATAATATATATCGAGTATTTGAGACAGCACCATAATTCAAATTCTCATTCCAGCCAACCAAAGTACAGAACGGAATATGAAACTGAGATTCCTCTAAGCATAATTAAGAGAAAATAAGTTAAACTTAACTAAGACTAAAAGCGCCAACTGCAAATGGAAATTATAAAGCTCAAAGAGAACTAGAACAAGAACTCAACAACAAAGCACAATTTAAGTTTTAATTATGTTTATTAGAAAAGAAAAAAAAATCAACAGAATCTGAAATCCAATTTTACTCGGAGCCAAACAGTAAAAGGGAATAGAAAAATAACTATAACAATCTACGATAAGAAGTTTTTGATGGATAAGTGAAAAGGCCAAAGACATTAAAGAAAAATGGGGAGAAAGAAGAAGAACCTGCAAGAGTAGCTTTTAGGATCGAATAGCGAGAAAGAGGATTAGGTCATGAACTGCGAATTCTAGGGTTTGTATTTGAGGTAATACTCGGTCTTCGTAAGATTTCTGTGTTCGCGAGACAAAGCTTTTGGGTATTTTCTATTTGCGCTGAAACGAAAAGATTTACCAAAATAGGAAGGGGCGGAGTGAAAATCAGAGATGATTGGGTGCACGATCGGCTCCTTAAGTGTTGCAAATTCATTAGTTCCATCTCTCATTTATGGTTGAATTACTATTTCATCCCTTAGGCTTTACAAGCTAAATTATACCAGCACTTCGTTACGGTTTTTGTTATTACTTTTTTGTAAATATAAAATTTATTTATAAAAAAATATAATAATAAGATTTCATTATTTAATTCTAATTAATGTAAATATCTTTTTACAATTATTGTTAGAAGAAAAAGAGATAATCTTTCGCTAGTTTATCCTTATAAGAATTGTTGAATTTATAGAAAAATATGTATCTTTACGTTTTCAAACTTTTGAAGTTTTAAACAATTTTTAAATAATTTAGAAATCCCTTATCAAAATATCTTTCTGAGTTTTTTTTTTATTTTAAGAGTGCGTTTAGAACAAATGAATTTTTCAAAATTTTATAAAATTTAATTAAAAATCTAAAATTTTGTGTTTAAAATAAAAAAAAATGAATTTAAATTATTTAAATTGAATTCCGTAAAATTACGTTAGTTTAGTTCAAATCCTATTAAAATTATTAAAATTTGCAAATGAATTTCATATATTAATCCATTAATATTATGGCTAAAAAAATTTATTAACATTTATATTGACTAAACTGTCTCATCACCTCAAATATTATTGACTAAACTATTTCTATTTATTTTTTTATATAACTTTTTAAAAGAGTATGAAGTTATTATTGCATATGACTATGATTATATATTGAATCCAAATAAATTTTTAATTTTAAATATATTTTAATCTATTAATAAAAATAAATTTTAAACATTTGCAATGACTTAAAATTTAAAATTTTTAAATTTAAGTAATTAATTATGGTGAAATATGAATGATTTATTTATATTAGTGTTTTTGTTAAATTATTATATCAAAGTTATTTTAAGAAATAAAAACAATTGAATTTTCATTTAAAAATTATTTCAAATATAATTTGATGGAATTCAATAGAATTTTTTTATTTTAAATTGCAGCATATTAAATATGACAAATTCATTTGTAAACGAATTCCACTTGAAATTCATTTATAAATAAATTTTACAATGATAATTTATTTGTTTTAAACAACACCTAAATCTTAATATTAGCATAAAAAAATAAGATTTTCAAAATGATTTTTTTAATTGGTTATTTGTTGAATATTAGGGAAGGAAGTATTTGAAGTCGTATATGCATTTATTGCTAAGATATATTTTAATGTGTTTTTTTTTAACGTTAGAGGAATTAAAAAAAAAAAAAAAGCTATCAGTAACTTTATATCATACTGGCTCGCGGGAAAAATCTATCAAATTACTGTTTTGGAATAATAACTTTATATTACATTTTACTATATAATAAACATAAAAAAAGCCCTTGAATTTTAATTTTACTAAGTATTGGTAGAATTCTGGAAATTGAAATAATAAAAAAAAAAGAATGTTATAGATTTTTTATTGGGAATTTTTCTCTTCTAGAATGTTGTTATTTGAAAGGAACTATTGCTTATACAACAACAAATAAAATGAAATCATTGATGTGATTATTGCTTGAAATGACATTATTCAAATATAATTCCAACAAAATTAGTACCGACCATATTTCATTACACGGATATATATAGAAAACAAATAATGAAATTGATATCTATTTACAAGAACAATAAATTAAGAAATATTTCATTATAAGACAAAATTATAAAATATGAAATGTTAATAAATAGTTATATTGGGAGGGTGAGAGGAGATGGCATGATTCCATTTTTTTTTTGTAATCCGTGAATATAGAATTTAGAATTCCTTTAAATACTCGGGAGGGAGGAGCCTTTATGAGTCTAGTCGGTGCATGAATCTAAATAGTCGGACTAATGAATTTCGGGTATCAAATGATTGAAATTAAAAAAATTACTAAAATAACTAACAATGTTAAAATAAATAATTTTGTTGAAAACAGTCTTAACCGGTATTTTTGATCCGGCAATTCCACAAGTTGACTAAATTAGTATGTTTTTTTCACATTTGCTTAATATCTCATTTAATTTTTCTAATATTTTTTGAGAAAAAATACTAAATCGGAATCAGAATTAGAACAGCTATGAACCATTGATCTGTTAAATCGAACGGTCAATTTATTGAACCAGAACCGTCGAACCGTGATTCCTGTGAAAAAAAAGAAAAACAATCCACTACTGATCAGGTCCATTGTCTAGCCTAGCCAAAGGAAGCGAAGACCTCAGGGCTTTTTTGGAAATACAGTTCACAAAACCCTAAGGTGAAGAGAGTTTCTTAGGGTTTAAGGAGAAAGGTTTCGATTGTGAAAACAGTGAGGCTTCTCTTTTACCTTCGCATTTCATTTCCATTTCTTCTCAAATCAATATTTCAGGGTTTCTGTTTTCTTCAGCAAAACGATTCATTCACCATGTGGGCTCTTCGGCGGGCTTCTAATCCTCTCAAGTAAATACCTTCTCTATGTCTCTGTGTATATATACATATACTTTTGTTGACTGATTCGCTGGGTTCTTTTGGTCGATTCTACAATGTTTCGAGAAAGCGTAGGTGGAAAGTGAAGGAGACTTGTAATTTGGGTTTTAATGGAAAAACAGATTAAAGAAAAACGATATTTGATGAAGAAATTTCTGTCTCAAATATAGTTTTCTTGGAGTTTTTTCTTTAATCTAATTTTGGTGGAAGAGATTTTGGATTTTGGATTAAGACTAGTATAGTGTGAGATTTTCTTTCCTCAAAATCCATAAAAGATTAAAAGATCGAGTTTGGTGTTTTATTTTATTATCTTATCTTTTCAATTTTCAGCAATTAATTAGAGTTCAATAAATTATTTTAATATTTTTCTTTGTTTAGCTTATGTATATTCAAGCACTTTAGTTTTGACTTCTTATAACAACCCTTAGTAAGTTTCGACTTTATCTATTAAAATTTCTGTGGTTAGAAATGGATCACTTGTAATTTGTTTGGTAAGCCTGTGTTTTTTCGGTGTACCTAATGGAGACATAGTACTTACTGCAAGCTCTTTTTTTCCAGTGGTTTGACATAAATGTATGCCTTGTTAGGTTTTAGAGTTTCACTTGTCTCTTTGTTAATTTTTTTAGTGAGAATTTATATTTATTCTACTTGCAGGTTCTGGGGGTTGACTGTAGGAACTTCTCGAATCTGTTGTGCTAAATCAGAAATATATTCTGGTCATACAGAAAGCAACACGTCTACTTCTGAGTCTCCTCAAATAGTATCTGAGAGATGCCTATTTTACCATACTGCAAATGTTTGGTCAAACATCTCCATGGGGAAGCGCAGTCTTTCTTCAGAAGCTGGCTCGAAAAGCAATGAATCTGATAGTGACTTGGACGATGGGTTTTCTGAGCTTGAAACACCAGTTAGTGTAGAAAGCAATGCAGTGGATGGAAATGCAGATGAGTTAGCTTCAGAACCTGAGCTCTCTGATAATGAGGAAATTGGAGAGCATTCTCAAAATGAACTGGGGTTTTTAGATACTTCAGCAACTTCAAAACAGAAAACAAACATTGGCAGAAGGGTTACCCCAGAACTGTCTAAGACCATCATTGCTGCTCCAGGAGCTATCCATGGTGTACTTGATAAGTGGGTGGAAGAAGGAAAGAGTCTGGATCGGGCAGAGATCTCACTTACCATGCTCAATCTTCGAAAACGCAGGATGTATGTGAAGGCCCTTCAGGTAATTCAATTGGATGCTTCCTTTGTCTGAGTTTTTTTTTTTTTTTTTTTTTTTTGTGAGGGTCACAACCGAATATCCAATTAACTTATTCTCATGATTTTGTTGTTCATGCAACTCTTTTTGTGCTCAGACATACATTTAAATTGTCT
The DNA here is from genome assembly GCA_948099535.1 of Jatropha multifida. Lineage (NCBI taxonomy): Eukaryota > Viridiplantae > Streptophyta > Magnoliopsida > Malpighiales > Euphorbiaceae > Jatropha > Jatropha multifida. The sequence goes on along the minus strand of CANUEX010096874.1, from coordinate 52,033 downwards.
TTCATATTATGTAATTCTTGGCGGCTGTGCATTATGTCCAACAACTTAAATTATATGAGTCTCTTGTTAGGTTTTCTTACTAATAATTGTTTTTAAATTTTTGAAACTATTGTTGTCTTAATGGATGAAAAAACCATTCTTTAGGCTAAAAAAATACAAATGTTCAATCAAGTAATGTCTCAGTTAGAGAATTACAAGCTGGCTATAACTTGGTCGAGTGATATATGTCTTCCCTGGCATCTACCTAGGGAACGTTTTCTGGGAATTATATGATTCAAGGTTGTGTATAGAGAAGGGAATACTGGGTGATTGTTGAACTAGACCAATTGGTGAATGCCTGGGCCTCAGCTTTATGTTGCACCTTACTGATCTAAAATTGTGAACTACATATCTGAATTGTAATTTACAAACGTGTTTTTGGTGCTAAAAAGGTCCGACTGTTTTGAATGCTGTATTTTGAAGTGCTTTCTGAATTTGCTTCAAATAAGGTGGCCTTGCCCTGCTTCAAACAAGGTCCACCGCGTCTTGTTTGAATTTATAAATTGATATTCAAATACATTATTATTAGAATTCCCTCTATTTTTATTTTTTTGGAAACTGTCTTTTGTTTTTTGTCTTCTCATTTGAGTCTGTACCTGAACCTTAGTTTTTTGGAAACTTTTAGTGCGGTATTTCATTTTCCATTTTCACCTGGATGATGCTTTCTCTTTCTTTTGACATGTTTCAAGTATCTGTGAGTCTGTTCCTAATTCTTATTCACTTATATTTGCTTCGTTCTGGCTTAGGTTTTAAATATCCATTTTAAGTTGGTCTATTTCTTGGTGTCCTCACTTTTTCAGGCTAAATTGCATCATCCCTTGAGAATGAAACCCTTTCATTCTTGATTTCATATTGATTTATCAATAGTTTACGCTGAACCTGTTCTGAAGTTAGATGCATTACAAAGGAATTTCTAATTTAATTTACTTGAGTTCCCTGATTCATGCATCAATTTTTTTGGTAGAATTATACAGATGCGAGCCTGCTGTTAATTTGTCCTGCATTAACATGCAAGATTTACCATTTAACTGGTAATAGCATGAGTGTGACAGTGCATCCTTGCCCTTTTCTGGCATTCCAAGTTTTTTGTGGAGTAGCTTTGCACTTGTTGATATTTTTCTGTTATTTTCTCTTGCTTCTGCAGCTTTCAGAGTGGTTGGAGGCTAAACACCAACTTGATTTTATTGAGAGAGATTATGCGTCTCGCCTTGATTTGATTGCAAAGGTACGTGGCCTTCAAAACGCACAGAGCTATATTGAGAAGATTCCAGAATCCTTCAGAGGGGAAGTAATCTACCGAACATTGTTGGCCAACTGTGTTTCCAAAGGTGATGCAAGGAAAGCTGAGGAAGTTTTCAACAAAATGAAGGACCTTGAATTCCCAATCACTGCATTTGCATGCAACCAGCTGCTTCTCCTCTATAAGAGACTTGACAAGAAGAAGATAGCCGATGTATTGTTATTAATGGAGAAAGAAAATGTCAAGCCTACACTCTTTACTTACAAACTCTTAATAGACACCAAAGGCCAATCCAATGACTTAACAGGGATGGATCAAATTTTAGAGACCATGAAAGCTGAAGGGATTGAACCTGACATCACCACTCAAGCAATCCTGGCCAAGCACTATGTTTCTGGTGGCCTCAAAGAAAAAGCTGAGTCTATTTTGAAAGAGATGGAAGGAGAAAACTTAAACGCAAACCGTTGGGCTGCTCGGTCTTTGCTTCCTCTTTATGCTCAACTTGGGAAAGCTGATGAAGTGGGGAGAATTTGGGAGGTCTGTGAGTCAAATCCTCGGCTCGAGGAGTGCATGGCTGCTATCGAAGCTTGGGGAAAGCTAAAGAGAGTTGATAAAGCTGAGGCAGTTTTTAATAAGATGCAGACGACTTGGAAGAAGCTAACTTCGAAACACTATGCTGCACTTTTGAAGGTTTATGCAAACCACAAGATGCTAGCTAAGGCGAAAATTCTGGTCAAGCAAATGGGAGATCGCGGATGCCAGATTGGCCCATTGACTTGGGATGCACTTGTTAAGCTTTATGTTGAAGCAGGTGAAGTAGAAAAAGCTGACTTGATGCTGCAAAAGGCTGCCGAGCAAAACCGGCTGAAGCCACTGTTCAGTTCTTACATAGCTATTATGGATCAATACTCAAAAAGGGGTGATATACATAATGCGGAAAAAATGTTTTACAGGATGAGACAAGCAGGTTATGTGGCTCGGCTTGCGCAGTTCCGAGCACTAGTACAAACCTACATAAATGCCAAGGCTCCAGCTTATGGGATTAGGGAGAGGATGAAGGCAGACAACATGTTCCCAAACAAGAGCTTGGCTATCCAATTGGCTCAGGTGGATGCATTTAGGAAGACTGCAGTCTCAGATTTGCTTGACTGAAGATTTTGGATTTAATATTAATGCGAACTATCCTTCATTATCAGTAGGTGAATCTGTTATTGGTGATTCTATTAGATTTTCAGAGCCAGTTATCTTCATTAGGATGTTTAAATTTGAAAGGCTTGTATCTGTTTCTTTTGCTCAGGCAATGTTCAAATCTCGAAGTACCTCTTTACCAAAAATGGAAGTCGCGTGTGTTATTGTTTAATTCCAGATATTACTATTGGACTTTAGCAATTCTTGCCCAACCCATGAAATCGGCCTAGTTGGTTCATTATTGGACTGGATTTGGGCTGGCGTCAACAATTATACTGTTTTAGACAAACCGTGAGAGGTTATGATGGGAGAAGTTATCTGTTTCACTAATGTTAAAATTCCATTATATTTCAAAATAATTTAACAAACAACAATTATCTAAAACTCATTATATGGTAAGTTTTACATTATGCCAACAAAGAAAGATCTAAAATTTATTAGATTAAGAAAATAAAGATGAATTTAAATAAAATGGAGATCAAAAGATAATTGAAGAGAAAAGTTTATATAATTTGCGTCTTTAAATTCAATGGTACGTAATTAAATTAAATTATATAAAAATAGATAGAATTTTAAAAATAAATTTCACAAAATTAGTAAAATAATTATTGACAAATATATTCATATATTCTCATCTGTTTGGCCCTCTTAATTTTCTTATCTTCAAGTTCTTAGGAGTGCCTGTTGACATGATCACGAATGGTGCCCATGAAAAAGAAGACTGTGCGAGTAACCAGATAATCTATCCGTAAAATACGGGTTTATTCTTTATCATGAAGGATTCCAATATGTAGGGAAGATTCAAACTGACAGGAGCACGTGACCTAATGATATGAAGACTGCTTATTCGAACCGGCCTTGCAATTCCAAAAATGAAAATTGCAATATTTTGCCTGACACAAACAAAACTCGAACGAAGGGAAGCGTTGAATCAGCAGACAGCCACTTGCTATTTCGATAAAAGTGAATGCAAACGGAATAGCCTCCCTATACATTATTACGTAATCCTTGTTCAAACAAAATTAAAATCTGAAAAATGAATCAACGTTCCTTCTGTATTACATGATGGAAACTCAACCACAAAATTAATTGCCTAATATTTCACTAACGGTTTAATTTATTTATCTAATATACTTATTCTTGAGATCCCAAAAATACTAATAATGTCAAAACAAGTAATTCCATTTCATTAATTATATCAATTTTCTCCTTAACTGAATATTAAAAACACATACACATGAGACAATGATCGAACACATTCTTTATAGCCATTTTGACAAAACATATATTCATGTTATAATCCTACTTTTCACAATAAAATTATAAAATTTCAGATTAAAAAGTACGACTACATAAAGGTGTGAATTCTAATTTTGCAAACAAGTTCAAATATGACGGCCACTTACAATGGACTTTTAAGCTTTTTTTTTTTTTGATATGGGAGAGAAAATTAAATTTAAATTTATTATTAGACTGTATATATTTATTATTAAATTATGACCGTGCCAACGGACTTTTATGCATAAAAAAGATCATATAAATGCATACCAAAAGAAAATAAAAACAATCGGGAGACGGAAGGGAAAGGCGAAAGAGGTTAGAAAAAGGCAGAAAAAAACAAATAGAAAAAGAAAAAAAGTGGCTCAACCAGAATCAAAACAGCGGAAAAGTAATAAATAAGGCCAACTCACGTTTGTTGAGCATTCTCCTTTCCAGTTTCCAAACATATTTAAGGACACGGCTACCCTTTATCTTATACGAATAGAAATCCTCAATAAGATAGAAAACTATAGATTTTTACCTGTTACAGCTCATATATGACATATATTCATTACATTTGGATACACAAAAGGAATCACAAATTTTCTTATATTTTTTTTCGTGCTCTGTGTCTTATATTTCTTTGGCAAAGAAACAAAGAACTTTCAATTAAAAAAGGTTCGCAAAAACTTACATGTGACACGTTTTCTAAATCAATAAACAGCATATGCAATAGACGAATCATATTCTTCTTTTAAGTTCCAACACCACCATGGCAACCCTCAAAATCACCAAAAAGCATCACAAGCACCTAAATAACCCTTTCCCATCGACGCCAAGATCTCTCCCTTTCATTCAAGGAAGCCTATTCTTCAATTCCCAAACAGTTCCTTCCCACCAAATCTTCCCAGTTGGAAGAGATTTCCAGCTTCTTTGGAGCACCAAAAATGGTGGGTATGTTTCACTTTCTCACAAGTCTCAACCTACAAGAGTCCTCTGGTCCACCATTCCTGGACAAGCCTTTGTCTCTGCAGCTATGGCAGAGACAGAGGTTGAAGAAAGCAGAGGATCCTTTGCTATAAACGATGGAAACGTTCATTTCGTGTGTGGTCATCAAACAATTGAAGATATTAGAGTGATCAATAAGCTAGATTATAACCAAGCTAGTGATCTTGATTCAACTGAGGATTTGAAGGATACCCTATTGCCTGTTTTGTTGATAACAGGTAAAATATTTGGCAAAGGGAAGAAGAAAATGATTCAAGAATCTGGAATTTATAAAGAAATAGACTTTGAGAAGAGAGGACCTTCCACTTCTGCAAAGTATTGGGTTCTGTTTAACCAACAGAACGTTAACCAGATTGGATTTCAAGTGAGAGTTGGAGAATCCAACTTTGAAATCCGATCAAGAGCTTCACCAACTCGTTTTGGGAAATATCAGCGGTTAAGGTTGAAGCTGCGAAGATTTCAGAAAAGAAAGCTCCGATGGTTTAGATTGTTTACAAGGCCCAGAGGGTTCATTGCAATTTCCTCATCCTCATCAGAGGAAAGAGAAATAAAGGTTGCAGAGTTGACAGCATTCAACAGAATCTGCCTTAGCTATTCTAGTGAACTTGATGAAAGGTTCTATGGTTTTGGAGAGCAATTTTCTCATATGGACTTCAAAGGCAGAAGGGTACCTATTTTTGTTCAAGAACAAGGAATTGGAAGAGGAGATCAACCTATTACATTTGCTGCCAACTTGGTTAGCTACAGGTAGATTTTCTTTGAACTTTTGCTCTATGGTAAATTTAGGCATTAAAGTAATCTAAAAGCTTTGGTTCCTATGTTGCAGAGCCGGGGGTGATTGGACTACAACTTATGCTCCTTCACCATTCTACATGACATCAAAGATGAGGTCTCTTTATCTTGATGGATATGCTTACTCCGTGTTTGATTTGACAAGACACGATAGAGTTCACATACAGGTAGCTTTGAGAGTGCTGCTTCTTTCATTAAAATTAAAATATGTTTTAGAACAGATGTAATGCAGAAAAACCATGGTGGTGGCAGAAGCAAGAATTTTAGAAATAGGACATTGAAGAGCAACACATCACTAGTACGATATAGAATTTTTCTGTCTAAATCACCTTGGTCTAATAAACTCAACTACTCACAACATGTTCCGAATATACAAGTATACATAGATAAGAAATTAGGTTGTATATATATTTATATATTTGAAAATAACAGCAGAAGTTTTCTTTTTATAAGTATAAAATAGAAGCTCATTTGAGTTTAAACTTGCAGTTTCCTGTTTTCTGTATAATGGAGCTTGCAGATACATAGCAGTTCAGCTCAAGGAATAATATTGCATGGCAACTCACCTTCTGAGCTTATTGAACACTTCACAAAAACTATCGGCAGGCCTCCAGAGCTTCCTAACTGGATTATATCTGGAGCTGTTGTTGGAATGCAGGGTGGAACAGAAGCTGTACGACGTGTTTGGGATGAACTGAAGGCTTATAAGGTTCCCATCTCAGCATTTTGGTTGCAGGTACTCCTTGTATACCTATTCAAAAGTAAATTCATGTTCACTGAAATCCACAATATTTATTTCAAATTCCAATAAATTATTTGCTTAAAGTTACTTCATAATTTATAACCTAACTCATATTTACAATCTTTAGGAAAAAATTTGAATGGTTCTACTGCATTCACTGGTCAGAAATAGTTTACAATCTAAATCTTTTGTTCAGTGCTTATTTAGCATTTCATCAAATTGGTATCAATATACAGAAGTTCTCACCTTGTAGCAATTCTTGTGCAGGATTGGGTAGGACAAAGAGAGACATTGATCGGATCACAACTTTGGTGGAACTGGGAAGTGGATACGGCAAGGTACAAGGGGTGGAAGCAACTAGTTAAAGATCTCGATGGTCAGCATATTAAAGTGATGACATACTGCAATCCCTGTCTAGCTCCGGTACCATTCTTTTTCCCAGTTCATGTGTGCCATATGTTATTACTTTCGAAGAGTGTTATCATTGCTTTATTAAAGAAGAAGGAGAGGAAGATTGTCATCATTGCATTTATTTTTAATCCTAAAATGCTTATTGCAAGTCTACAACTTCCATCTAAATGTGTTTTGATTAAGATTAGCTATACATAGAGGGTTTGAGGCTTTAGTTTTAAAGCTCTGTTTGCTTTCACAGACAGATGAGAAACCAAACCGAAGGAGAAATCTTTTTGAGGAGGCAAAAAAGTTGGACATCTTAGTGAAGGACAAGCATGGAGAACCATATATGGTTCCAAATACAGCTTTTGATGTAGGAATGTTGGATTTGACCCACCCTGATACTGCAATATGGTTCAAGCAAGTTTTACAGGAAATGGTTGATGATGGGGTCAGAGGGTGGATGGCTGATTTTGGTGAAGGTCTACCCTTAGATGCCACCCTTTATTCAGGTAAAAATTCTCATTTTTTTATGGATTAGCTATAAGGAGGAAGTGACCTAGGTTAAAACTAGCCTTGTCATTACCAGTGTTTTAATCATCTTGCAAGTCCTAAATAAAATTCACTTCACTTCTCTGGTAAATTTTAGTATATTTAATTGATGGGAAATTATTTTCCTGTTTCTCTTTCCATTCACAATTCACAAATTATTGCTTTACCAAGATAGAAAGGTGGAAGCATTTTCCGGCAAATGTTTAGCAAAATTTCTTTGCTACCCCAACACTCCTAAACCTGCATTTGCTTGATTTTTACTGTCAAGAAATATTTCCATGCAGGAAAAGAAAACAATAAAGCTTCTTTTCCCCCTTCTTTCCTATCTCATTCTCTTCTTCTTTTTGTGTATATGTGACTTTGTATGTGGTTTGGACAATGTGCAATAATATAATCTTGTATAGTTGACTTTGGATAGACTATTTCAGGTGAAGACCCTATATCTGCCCACAACAGATACCCAGAGCTGTGGGCCCAAATAAACAGAGAGTTTGTGGAAGAATGGAAAGAAAACCGTGTAGGTAAGGAGAGAGAGGACCCAGAAGAAGCTTTGGTCTTCTTCAATAGGGCTGGTTTCAGGGACAGTCCCAAATGGGGAATGCTGTTTTGGGAAGGAGACCAAATGGTTAGTTGGCAGACCAATGATGGGATAAAGAGTGCAGTTGTAGGCCTACTAAGCAGTGGACTTTGTGGATATGCTCTCAATCACAGTGACATTGGAGGCTACTGTGCAGTAAACTTACCTTTTATCAAGTATCACAGGAGTGAAGAGTTGCTCATGCGGTGGATGGAACTAAATGCTTTCACAAGTGTTTTCCGGACCCATGAAGTAAGTTGAAACACCAGGCAACTGTAATCAATAAACATGCATTACAATCATCAATTTGAAAGTAAGAGAAATTTATATTGTTTCAATCACATAACTACAGTTCATTACATAAAATTCTCTCCTTTTGTTTGTTTAACAATAATAATAGGACGTGTCACATTTATACATATCACTTTATCATGAATGCTACAGAAAAGGAAACTAATATGTATGATCTAATAAGATTGTCAATTCCAATTGTATTCTCCAATCAGGGAAACAAGCCATCTTGCAACAGCCAATTCTACTCGAACCAGAAAACTCTCTCCCATTTTGCACGCTGTGCTAAAATATACAAAGCTTGGTATTTCTACAGAATCCAACTAGTAAAGGTAATACCTGAGATTAATTCATATAACTTTTGCTTCAGTTCATGTCAACACCTAACTGGGAATCTAACAATTCTCTATCTGCTCTTTTAAAACAGGAAGCATCCAGGAGAGGCCTCCCCATTTGCCGCCACCTATTTATCCACTACCCAGATGATAGTCATGTACACAGTTTGAGTTACCAGCAGTTCTTAGTTGGTACTGAGATACTAGTGGTTCCTATACTGGATAAGGGAAGGCAAAATGTCAAAGCCTATTTTCCAAAAGGTGAAAGTTGTTCCTGGAAACATATCTGGTCGGGAAAGTTATTCTCAGAACAAGGTTCTGAAGCTTGGGTAGAAGCTCCGATTGGTTATCCTGCTGTATTTATTAAGGATGGCTCCTTAGTGGGAGAAACATTTATACAAAACCTGAGAAATTTTTACATTCTTTAATAAAGCAGCCCACGAAGCTGGGCACAGTTGCTGTAAATGAAACTAAACATTTTTCTAACAAATATACTATCATTCTTTAGAATTCTGCTTCTAACATTTTAGCAACTTTTTTTTTTGGACTCTTCTTAGTTAATATATTTCCGGTCTGTAATATACATCCAAGAGTACAACTGGACCTATGGCTACAAGTTTGAAAGTCACCACGTATTCAATACAAGGAAAATTAAACTTGACAACATGCTTTCTTTCATAGGTCCTAATTCAATATAAACAGAATGATTCAAGATATCAAAGAACAATAAACCTCTCGAAATAATCTTCTGAGTTACAATAACATCTTACAAAATATAGACACTATTGAAATGTAAACACTGCAGGGGAATTATAAGATAAGAAAATATCAAGCACCATATCATTATCGGACTTTAAACAAAATGGAATTTTGGTTGAAGACAACCAAAAAGCTACGGAAGAGCCCTTTGAAATAAAGCTTTCCAATTCATACATCGAAAGTAAAAACTCAAACTCAAATTTCTCTTTCAGACATTTCATCAAACAGAGATAGGTAAATGTTATTTCGTCTCTCGACTTGCCTTGTTGCAAAAACTAAAGAAAACTTCAACTGACCTTAAAAATGAGAGTGTTTAATTTCCGGTGCTGGATTTGAATCTTGTAGAGAGAAATTCTTATCGGGCCATTGATGTATTCCTTCATTCTCACAGCTCAAAAGCCACAGCGAGTTTTGCTCGGTGGATTCGAATATTTGTATTGGATATTCTCTCGCGCGCTTCCAGTTTAGACATTTCATCAAACATTCATATCCAATATCACAATAATCTAAGCATATAAATTAAAGTCTATTTTAATTTTCCTTTAAAGTCTGTTTGAATTTTTTAAAACATACTTACTTGTCCATAACAATGTCATAATAATATAAACATATAAAATTTCTTTAATTTAGAGTTTTTTTTTAAAAATTCTAATATAAAGATTTTGTTAACAGATACAGACCATTTATTATCTCAATTCATATATTATCGGCAAAAACAAAATAAAAATGCAGAATCTAAGAAATTAATTTCAATATTAGCATTGAATTCTTTTTTGAATTACCATTTTGATAGCTAGCAAAAACCTTAATTGATTCAATTATTATGCTTGGCATATCTTTATTATAGGTTTATTTAACTTCCTGTCTCATGTTTGAAGTAAAAAGATTATATAATATTTCAAAAATTACCAAACTGATACAAGAGGAAAAGAAGACTTGGTCTCGTTGCTTATATAAGCTAACCTGATAATATCCCTAACTTGCTCTTAGTGCACATAAACTCTGTCTAGATGAAACTCATACATGTCAATTACTATAACATTTGTACAAGACCTAACAACTTCCAAATTCCTCCACCCCCCCATTTCCAATACCCTAACCAATAAATGCTTGGATGTGCACATAAAAGCATCCATCCAATGAATCAGAGACGAGCACAATTCAAACACCTAAGCTTTACAAGTCAGCACTGCAAACCCTAAACAAGCTAATATTGTATGATGGTACAAGGACCGACCACTTTCACTGAAAAACATGGAGCTATCAAATGTCCAGTTGGTCAATGTCGATCATGCGTGCAGAATTCTGGATAAGCTCCTTGCGGACATCCACCTAAAACAAAAAGGCATAAGATAGAAGTTAACCAAAGAAGCATATACAAAAAATGTCATTGAAATGATGTGTACCACCGCAAACCAGCAAGCAACATGTAAGAATAATTGCAATGATTTGCTAGAAATATTGCATGTTGCCATGACCATAAGCTATTATACATTCATAGATGCACTCTGGATGATAATGAATATCGTAAGCTAGAAAGCAAGCAAGAAGCTCGATCTAACTTACCCGAGCACCCATAAGGGATGAAAATACAACATTTGCCTCTGCTGCATCCTCAAGAACCAATTGCTTGAGCAGCCTTCGCTCCGGATCCATAGTCGTTTCCCACAGTTGTGAAGGCATCATTTCTCCCAAGCCTGTATTTTTGAAAAAAGTACAAAATACATAAATTTTAATCACAAACCAAAAAGTCATCAACACTGGCATAATAGATTGCATCAAATATTTTTCCTGAACGCAAGTAGTGCATAAGGCACTATTCCATTTGGAATAAACTCACATAAATTCAATCTTTGGAGACATGGATTTTATATTAAGATAGGAAGTTCCCACTATTGAATGCAGAGGGTAAACAAAACAATGAATAGAATTGTGTTCCTCCTGGTAATAAGAAAAGAAGTTCATAGAGAGCAAAATGAGCATCCTAAAACTGTTAATTATTCCCATTCTCATCAAGAATTGCTTATTTAGTTTGGAGTTGATAATAACAATAAAAGAAGTTTATTAATGAAAACGGCATACTAACAAAATATCCATCCATGAATCAGACAAATCACAAATATTCTAGTTGAGAGCATAGTTGATAGAATCATACAATTTTGCACCCTATGGGACCAATTCAAATCCATGATGCTAGCAACTGAACTGTTCTGAATAATTTCAATTTTGGTCGCATTCTTCCCACAGTTCAGTTCAGTTAGTTTCTCTTCAAAAAATTTCAGTTATTTGGTTTTGCTCAATTTCAACCAAACCAATTGATGCTCATGCCTAATGGATACTCAAAGCTTTTCCCTAGGAAAATTCACCAGCACAAGCCAATTAAGATTTGTCTTACCTTTAAACCTTTGAATGTTGTATGAAGCATTCTGAGGGAATGAGTTCCTAAGCTTTTGAAGTTCGGTTTCATCATAGCGATAGTAAATTTGTTTTCCCCTTTCAACCTGGTCATTTAACAGAGACAAATAAATAAATAAAATGAAAAGAAAAGAAATAAACTGTAACCATTATTATTGAAAGTTAAATTGGCCAAATTCGTCATATGGCCAAAGAAAACCTTGTAAAGAGGAGGAACACCAACATAGATGCAACCTTCATCAAATAAAGCTCTCTACAAGAAAAAAGAAACTCATCATCATAATTTCCATTCAAACTTTATCATGCATTTGAGAGTCGATTCTCTACTCCAAGATATTTTTTTTCACAATTTTCTCCATTAAATACCTGATATCTAAAGAAAAATGTCAGTAAAAGAGTTCGGATGTGAGCACCATCCACATCAGCATCAGTTAAGATGATTATTTTATGATACCGTAGAGCCTCCTTTTTAAAGTCCTCCCCCTGTAACAAAGAATATATCACACATGAACTAAGCAAGCGGATTAAAGTTATGTAGGAATTTTTATCATCATTTAGGGAGGTGGCATGAGGTTAGGACTATAGGAGTCAAGAAGAGATTATAAAACAGAGAAAATATTGACAACCTTTACTCCAAGTCCAAGACCAAGAATAAGATTTTGAATCTCTTCATTCTTGTACATTGCAGCTTCATCTTTTCTTTCTATATTCAAAATTTTACCCCTTAAAGGGAGAATAGCCTGCACAAACACAATGCAATAATCAATAACAGATGGAAATCCACTTAAATCTACATTTTATAAAAGATGGTACACTGGATAGGAAGACCAAGCTTATCATCACAGATAAGAATTTACAAACATTACTTCTATCATAAACTCAACTTGGATTCCAGAATATATTATGCAATTAATTACAACATACCATTGGTGCAACCACAGTTTAACACACCAATAATGCAAAAGAGGCCTAGAAAATTCACAAAATTGAAAGGCAGGATTTATCTAGTCAAGGACTAGCCTAAAATTTCAAGATCAAGAGTATATATGCAGAGTCACGTAGATATCATGCAAGAAAAGTGTTCCAACAGTATTAAGGGTATGTTTGCTTTCAGAAAAGTGGACTTCAAATTTCACCTTTTATTTTCAGTTTACTTTTTCAAAGAGAAAAAGACAGAATGCAGTTTTACCCAGTAACATTCTAAAACTAAAAATATTATACAGGTGAAAGCATATGTTCATCAAATTCTGTTGATGTTTATGTACAAAAACTTGAGAAAATTTTCTAGTCAGATTTGATTTTTCATCTGATAATGAATTTTCCGTTTCTCTGGAAGTTTTCATGAAAACAAAAAAAAAAATTGGCCTCTGCAATTGTCTTAACTGGTTTTAACATAAGCAGTTCAGTAGAAAAGAACAAACTATCCAATGTTGTTTAAATGCTTAAGCATGTATCTGCAATAACTTGAGAATTAAATGTTAGCATTTCTTCCCAAAACCTGAAAACGCCTATCACGGCCTTGTTTGGCACTTCCACCAGCTGAATCTCCTTCAACTATAAAAATTTCTACAGGAATAAAAGAATGAAAATTAATTATAATGTTTTTGAACATCTCAAAATCCTAAGGTCCGAACTTTGAGATATAAAAATGAAAAATTATAGCAACCAGATTCTTCAGGATTTGTTGATGAGCAATCAGCTAGTTTTCCTGGAAGAGACGATGTTCTCAAAACACTCTTTTGTCTCACCAATTCCCTTGCCTTCTTTGCTGCCAAAGCTGCCTAAACAGGGAAACAACAATAACAAAGATAGGGTTTAGGTTTAAAACTAATGGGTAGCCCACATGTCAGAGACACTGCAACAAATTGATTAAGGGAAATGATGGTTAATGATAGAAGAAAATGACGAAAAAGAAAATTTAGAAGGGTACCTTAAGAGCATTCAGAGATTTTGAAAGGATCGAATCAAGAACATCTGGGTGCAACTCCAAATACTCAGTAAGGTACTCTTGTACAGATTGGTCAACCACTCTTCGCACCTCTGGATTTCCCAACCTTGTCTTTCAGTTGTAGATAGAAAGACAGAGATGTACCAGATTAACAATGAAGAAAAGACATAAAAAGACCAACACTGCCAAAGAATTAGTAAAACAAGAAAAAAGTTCAGTACCTTTGTTTGTCCTTCAAACTCTGGACTTGGAACTTTAACAGATATAATGCACGTTAATCCCTCCCTCACATGTTCACCACTTAGAGTAATATCCTTTTCCTGAAAGGAAACAATGATGATTAAAAATAAAGAGCTATACATGCTTTAATCTGCACTCTACCCATAACAACCCTCTTGAATCGTGATTGAAATCAAACACAAGTATATTATTCTACACAAAAACTCTCACCAGAGCCAATACTTTGGATAATATACAAAAATTTCAGCCTTTCTTCTTTGCATTTTCTAGTGATAGTATACAAACTACATCAGCATTTTGCAAAGGCAGGAGAGTGAAAGATTCAAAGAGAATAAAGAGACAGAGATAAAGGTAGCTGTGTAGCAGGAAGAAGTGGAAGCATATCACAACCATTCAAGAATAAGGTTTAAGCAGGCTAAGAAGATAAGGCATGTCACATTCGAATCTGTCTATGCATGAATACAAGCACAGGAAGACTCACATTTTATTTTTAAATTGAGTTTCAAAAATTTTTCTTTTATCAATTGAAATCTTGAAATCCTTAACGTATCCCATATGATCCCTTTTTGTTAGGATTATTTAACTAACAAACGAAGTTTTCTAACGGTGGATTTTGGTAGATGATCATTTTAAATCAATGTGCATTTCGATTTGAGTTTCAAATGTAAACTCATAAAAAATATACATGATGTCAAATCCAAATGCTTAAATGATTTCAAATGAATAGCCATCCAAATGGACCTGCAGTGAAATTTCACAGAAGCATTTGGTAAGTGACAGCATCCCATGTGTATTAGAAGTTCACATCTCAACAAAAACTATTAGTTTATATAGAAAATACAGAACTTTGAATAGAAAGTTGTCCACCACCATCCAAACCATAAGAATCCCAAATTTCTTTATTGCAAGTGCATGTCGCTAGCACTCATATCCTGCAGTAAATATCTACAAATCCATATGCAATTTTTCCATATGCAATGTACATAGATCAACTTTGATATCTATATTGCTGTAACCAGAGAGGGGTGAAGGTGTTTGTGTTCCAAAGGTTCAAGAGCTCAAATGATAAACAAAACACACACACACACTCTATTAGGGCTTCATTAGAAATTCAAACAAAGTTGGATGACTTCCTAAGGAGTTCTTCTAAAAAAAAAGCCCAAGCTTTGCAAAGAAGCAAGTAAAGTAAGTGAAACATGCACACACCTTAATGATCTTTGACTTCTTTCCAAGATTATTAAGAGTTCTTGTTAGTGAAGCCTTGAAACCATCTATATGTGTGCCACCATCAATAGTACGTATGCTATTAGCATATCCCAGTATTGTATCTGAGTACGCATCAGAACACCTAGTCAAGAATGAATGAACAAACTCAAATCACATGGGTCATTGAAGGATTGACTGTCGACATCACACGAATATTAATCTCACATAAAATTTTAGGACAAAACAGTGCACTCATTAAATTAAATAGAAGGTGCGACATAAACTAATGGAAAAAAGTTTACCATTGGAGAGCCATATCGATTGTGATCCCATCCATTTCTTTACTAAATCCCACAACATCATGAAGTGGTTTCTGGACCAAACAATAGCAAGTCACCATTCAGTACACCATATAGACTGGAATCCAGAAAAATGAAACAATGGAAAGAGAAAAAGAAAAAAAAAATTCTTTTTTTTTTGAGGAAGGTGGAACAGGATTAAGCCACCTTCCCACTTCGGACATGTAAATTCAAGCCTTTCAATTTAAGAGGCAGAGCAATTACCATTCATAATATTAAAATAAATTTAGAACTCCAAGTGCATCAATTGTCATCAGATACTCATGGAACTACACAAGCAATTGACTGGACTTTGCTCCAAACAGATCAATCAATCAAATTACAAATAATAAACCATCCCAGTCAATGAAAATGAAACCGGCTAATCTTTAGAGTTCACATGCATAATTGAACGGTAAGATAAAAAAAAAAAATTAAAATTGTATATCATCTATTCAAATCTAACCTTAACTCCTTAAGGCCATAATTCAAAAATTCAAAAAGAAGATAAAAAAGAATTTTGTGAATCCATAAGCTATGAGTTTGAAGTTCCACAAATAAGCTTTTAACCATATTATTTTCCATCAAAAAACAGATGAGCCGGTTCTCATATTTTTAGTAATATGAAAAAATTACAAAATTACAAATGCTGTACAGTTCATGTGTTGCACAGACAATCAATATATCTACCTACATATGTTTCATTTTTAAAAATACTAAAAATAAAGGTTTTTAATTCAGAACATAATCTTGTTCAATAGGTCAATTTGCTAACAGAATAATGGGATGCACTAGAATGGATCAGTGAATGGATAAGATGTAAAAAAATAAATATGAACAACCATGGAAATCAAATAACCAAGAGTTACAAAAGATAAAAACTGTGCCTGAACAAGCACATACAAATACATTGGTTTATACTGTATCACCAAAAACAGGTCAAATCATAAAATCCACGATTTAATAGCAATTTTATCTACCATATATTTCCAAAGTTAAAACAAAGGCATATAAAAAAGCACAGTTAGTCTAGTCATATAATAAGTTTCATCACTTCTCATGAAAATGGAAATCCAACCTTCAAAAATACTTGGCTCTCCTATTCCTGTGAGCTATTATTCAGATTCAACACTATATTTCTCAACCCATATTAGTCCAGAACATGCATAAAAATCATGACACCTGTCATTCAAAATTCTATCTTTTCATTGTCAGAAACAATCTTTAAACAAGGAATCTTTTTCATCCACCAGGATCAATATATTGGGGGCAAAAAGTTGCTAGCTTGGTGAATGGGAAACTAGTACAAACAAGAATGCAGGAATTACAATAAAAGGAGGATTTGCCAGGAAATAAAACCTTATCAGTATTAAGCCACTTCACATACTCAACCAATCCTCCTGCAAAGTAATATTCATCATATTGATTCTTCTCTGGATCATTATCTTCTTTTTTAAGAGTGATAGTAAGCTGCAAGAAGAAACAGATAATAAAATGAAACAATTAGCTTTGAATTAACAAACTTATCAACCACACAATAAAAATAGATAGTTGCTCCAGGGCCTTGGAGTTCGAACCCCAATCTGACCCAAGTGGTCATAAAAGAAACAAATAGCTAATCATTTCTAATTAAAAGTAGCAAATAAAATAGTCCATTTCCAATTAAAGATAGTGAATAAAAGATGAGTGGATCACATTCGCATAATAAGAAACATTGGCTTTACCTTTGGATTCAGAAAAGCAAGCTCTCTAACCCTTCCACCTATTGTGTTGTAGTCAAACTGAATTATAGTAGTGAATACTGCAGAAATATTTGAAATTCAAGAAAGAAAATATATAATTCACAACCATAGGTTATCAGTAGGAATCAGGGAACAAGTATAAATAAACAACTAGAACAATATGAGGCTTAAAAAATCAAGGAAAACCTTCTTTGTCAGGCCAAAATCTGATGCATGTCCCTTGACGATCCCTTGATTCAGCAGGGAGTTGATAACATGTTAGAATTGTCACAGGGTTCCCGCGAGAATATCTTTGTTTGTATTCCATTCTATTACGCCAAACAGTAACTTCCAATCCCTGTGAAACAATACAAAATCAAGTATCACAAAATGCAAAGGAACAAAGACAAATCAAGACAAAAAAATATGAAGGAACTTGAAAAAAAGAAATGAAAACTTAATATCCATTACCAATTGTGAATATATCAGTTCATTACAATGTGATGAGCTATTTGAAATCATCTCTAATTCAATATAATTCAATCATTAGGCATCAAAATGATAATTCAATACAAACATGGTAAAATCATAAGCTTTATTTTTCTTTTCCAATTCTTAAAAACACACTATGTTTACCTTTTGTTTCTTTTCAAATAGTCAACCTATTGCAGGATTCAAGTTATAGAATAAGGCAGTGGATATTAATAAGAAGTGGGAACCAGAATAACGAAACTGACATCAGTATTTGACTTTAGACTCAGGAAGACTCCTAAAGCACAAGTTAATTAGAATGATGAAGTAAAACGTAATAATTCTCATGATTGTGGGAAAAGGGTGGTTAGATATGAAGTTCAGATGGAATATAATGTATACCTCAGACAAAGCATTAACTACCGACAAACCGACACCATGTAATCCACCAGAGACAGTATATCCACTGTTAGAACCACCAAATTTTCCACCAGCATGTAAGACCTACAAAATGAGTTCAAAGTCAAAATAAAATCCGTATAAATAAGTGTCCTTGTCCAAGAAGATATTCATAATGCAATGGTTTTCCACAATTATTATTCATGTACATAAACATTGAATCCAGTGTCCATAAAATTTTGAATGACTAAATCTAAGTCCTTTAAAATTAAATAGCATACAGCAGACACCATGCCAACCACCACAGATTTAACTTCAGAGGAAACTAATCAGTATGTAATATTACCGTCAGCACAGTCTCCAAAGCAGATTTCTTTGTCACTGGATGCAAGTCAGTGGGAATCTGTATGAAGATAAAAACAAAGGCGCATGTAATAATACAAGTAAACCAAAGACTCATCAAAGAAATACAATCCACAGCACATACCCCACGCCCATTGTCAGTGATGCTAACTGAGTTGTCAGAATGCAAAACAACATCTACTTTTGACGCATATCCTGCTTGGGCCTCATCAATTGCATTATCCAATATCTCATAAACCTGAGAGAAAAAAACATTCAATCAACACAAACATTAAGATTTTCAATTCAGTTATAAGTAAGCTTAGAATGGAAACTAGCATCTTCCAGTAGCAAAGAAATTACCAAATGGTGCAAACCACGGGTCCCAGTACTCCCAATGTACATCCCAGGCCTTTTTCTAACAGGTTCTAGGCCTTTCAGCACCTACATTTCAATTAACAATAATTAAAGAGAAAGAGAGCTGTAAAGAGTACATCCACTTTCCAAAAATAATCAGTTACAAAACAAAGGAATCACATCCAATAATCATAAGCGCCTATCTGAAAGTCATTGGATACAACACAACCACTTCCAGTTACAAGCACTGCAGGGAAAGGCATTATCAAAATTCAAATAAACTGGACCCTTCATGAGCTAACAGGACTTATCTATAATAAAACCTCAATTCAACTTGTTCATAAAGATTGATAAGCCAGCTCAAGCACCTGTAAACGACTAGTCAAATAAATCAATAAAGCTTGGACTACTGAACTTCAGCTAATTAGGCTTGTGTAGCTCATTTGTATACTTGTAAGACAATTTGTAAATATATCAGGACAGCATTAGCGCGGCTAGAATGGCAGGTATTATAATGCAAACCAAAATTTCTGAAGCTTACGAGAGATATATGCATTCCACAAATCTACCTGAATTTGATCAGAACCATAAGCCTTGGAGCTTGTGCTTTCTTGAAAAGATTCAGTTGTAGCGCTTGAAGACATGAAAGCCTTAGGTGAAACTGCATTTTGAACTAAAAATTGACTTGAAACCGACTTCAATGGAAAACTCACCCTGAAATTATATAAATACCCAAAAAGAAATGCATCAAATTCACCCTGATAAAAAAATGTTATATTTTAGCTACAGAGGCCGCGTAGCAAACAAAACAAATTCAAAGTTGTGAATTTGATCAGATTTTTTTTTTTTTGAAGAATTAGAGTGCATTTGAATTTATACTTCAAAAACATTTTGAACCCATGCACAAGAATCTAACCACTCAAGAAAATAACCAGAAAAATCCATATGTTATGTATTTAAACTCTCAGTGTTTCAAATATATAATACGGTAAATCTGACATTGTTCATCTATCTCTCGACTGTACTACGACAAAAAATAGTTTCCTTTCCTTCCTTCCCTTTAACTCATTTTCCCGAGAAACAAACAGTTCACAAAAAAAAATAATAACCAAAAAGAAAAAAGGGAGAATGTAGAGGGAAAACCTGTGCTTGAAGGAAAGCAAGGGGCGAGAGGGTGAAGAGAGAGAACAAAAAGATTTACGCAGAAAAGTAGGAGAAGAAGGAGAGCATCGAGAGGCCATTATTACACGAAGAAGAAGAAGAGAAATATTACGAGGCTTTAGAAAGAGAGCCATCTGCAATTTGGGGTTTTCACAGTCTCCCTCTGAAGCTACACAAAATGAAAAAGATGGATAAAACTGCATTTGTTTTCTTTTCCCTCCACCGAAATTAGGGCTTCAATTTGTGGCCTTATTTGCAGCCCAATCAGGAATTTGAGCCCGGCCCATTTTGTATACAATTGTATCTCATAATTCTCCATTCTCTACCAATTTTTTTTTTTAAAATTAGTCTTCTGTGTACGTGTCGGGTAAATTATATTTACCATCGCTTAACTTCACACTTAATTCTATGAGATCACATAATATTATTTTATTATTTTTAAGTCACTAAACTTTTATTTTTATCCAACTGAAGATTATCACCGGAATACAATCATTGAAAATGCTAACATAGCACTAAAATTAAATATTTCATTTAAAAAAAAATCATATTTTCTTCTACTACATTAATTTAAAATTTACCTATTAATTTATTTAATAAATAATGTCATTTACATGAAATAAATTTAAAATAAAATAAAATAACACTACCATTTGTATTTTGTAAAACATTAAGCAACATTAATTCCAAGAGTAACAGAACCAAAAGTAATACACAAAAATCCATTCATTTTGTTCTATATAGTTCCATCTTCAGAAAGGGCTATCGCCTGAAAATTACATTCACTTGTTACCAAAACGTAAGACCTGAAAACAATAATAAGTTACATAGCTTCTTCAGTAGAACTATACAAATTTTTTTTTTTTAAAGTTTCCTCTATAACTTAGAAAATAATTAATAACACACCTTGTACATTAGTTTCACGACACGCTTGATTTTTATGATTCTCCATTTCAATAATTTTGATACAAAAGATATACACCACATGATGATTCACTTGGAGACCTAGAGTCAGTTCTTTACAAATAGGCTACCTGGCTGAGACAATTCAATTGCAGCTGAAGAAAGGAAGAATAGAGATACGACAATCATACAACTTTAGCAGCATGGCTAAGTCATCAAAGATTCCCATGTCCGGTCATTGTTGCAATTGCACAAATTACCTATGAATTTCTTGGATTCCTGAAACATACCAAAATTTATTACTAGCAATATCACAGAAAGTGGCTGCATAGTCATTCTAGATAAATTCACCGGAATATTCTATATATGATGTGTATTCGCATGTATAGACATGCGAACCCTCTGCGCTAGAAATATATTATGACAAAAAATGATTTCAATCTCTCACTTTGGCACTTCCGTGCTTTTAGCTAATAAATCCTACAAAGGAAATAAACATTAACCTAATATAATTTACAATCATTCAACAAAAGCACAAAGTTAAATACTAACCCAATGTGATGATACTTTGAAACATTCAAGATGTTGTTGTTCCTTAACTTTCACAAATCAAATGACAATATTTAAATTTGAAGACACTAGGACAAAACTTCAAATGCTTGTTCTCATAAGTATTCTTCAAATCTAGAACATATTGTAACTAGTAGATACGGGTAATATTAACCTTTACGTGTTATTTCACATACTAAGTTCAGGAGTTGACAGGAATCTAACTTCAAAACCCAAACCAAGCCCTAGCACGAAAAAAGAAAAACACTAGCCAAACCAACTAGCTTTCCCTCTCTCCGCATTGTATAGAGACGAACAAAAATAAAAAGAGTTAACATAAATCCAAAATAATATCGCAGGACCGACCTAGACATGAAATCCTTCATCTTAGTGGATATTAACAGAAGTTTTCTTTCAAATATGCAGCTTAATTTTGTGTTTTAGTGGATAGCTCCCATTCATAACAAGAATAATACTAATAATACCTTGCAGAAAGTAAATGAGCAGCCCTGGGAGCACTACTGCGCCGTGTCCTATGATCATGCTCCTTGCTAACCCGCATAGCAGCAACTTCCTTTTCCCTGGCAGCAGCTTCCCTTCGCATCTTTTTTCCCTCAACTTCCATTGCTTTGCTTAATGTATCAACCTTCTTTGCCAACATCTGTTTTATTCCACATTTGAAAAAGCAAAGCCTATCACTTTTAAGAGATAAAGGCGGTGCAAACAATTGAGCTTAGTTTCTAACCTCAATGGCATCATCCTTGTCTTTGAGGCTTTGATCCTTTTCATGACAAGCTTTTCTCAAGGTTATCACCTCTTTCTGTAACATATCATACAAAATTCCTGAAACATAATCCTCATGCTCAGATTTTGACTTTTCCGTTGGCATCCCATTCAGATGCTTCTCACATGTGACAACAGTCTCACTGCTTTGAGTCTGAATGCTAGCAATGGTGACAGCATTATCTATATTAATCTTTTCTGGAATAGACTTATCAGAGTCCAGTGATCCACTGCCCTCTTCAAATGAACTTGATGACGCCTCTGCATGTCTTAATAATGTGGCAGCACTGTTGGATCGGTAAGAGCCAACTTGTAGATTTGATGCTTTCCTTAACAAATAGCCATTGGATGATGACCTAGAAACAATCTCAGCTCCACCAAGAGACTGGCGCCGTGTGGGCCCATTGCATGTGCTTCTTCCTTCAGATGGGCCACGTGAATTACCATTAGATGCTTTAAGCCTTTCCTCCAAGACCTTGAACCGTAATTGGTATCTTTCCTAAGCAATCAATAAATCGATATGCTGTTTAGACGAGAAAATTAAAGAAAATGGAGGAAGTGGATTACTTGAATGGGTTCTCACTTTCAACTGAGCTTCTGCCTTTGCAGTGCGCTCAGCAACTGTCAATTTATCTTTAAGCTGTTGCATTTCCCCCTACAAGAGAACAGAAAATCGAACACGTAAATTGGACGAAGTCCCGCATGATTTGTTGCTTTTTATACTTGGCAGCGCCAATATCTCTCATTATGTCAATTAAGGGAAATGCTTTCTCAGTTCTCTTTCATTCTTACACTCAGCAACAGAAATTAGGACAACACCAGAGACACAGTAAGTGATTGCTCTTTCGCCCTGCCATGTGCCATGAAAGCAATCTAGCAAAATTTTTAGATCACAGCCTGTCATTTATTGATGATCCTATTGAAATAAAACAGAACGACTGATTTTGAAACTAATTTCCACAATGACACTCGCAATACTATATTAGTGCAAGATACATTGGAGAACTTTAGGAGGAAAAAATCACTGATGTCTTAAGTTACCTGAAAAAATCTTCTTTCTTCAAGCCATTGTTTGACAGGCATAACTTTGTCATTGCCATCTTTCCACTCATTTGCAACTACAGTAGCAACTCTGTTTGCACTAACCTTTGCCCGGGCTACTTCACGTTCCAGAATTTTTCTCTCCTCCTGTGCAAGCATAGAAGTCAGAAGCAATTTGGAGCACCAGCAATAAACTCAGAATAGCTGCTTCTATTGGAAGAAAAGAAGTTCCAAAACTTTGCAGTCATTACATTCATTTCTTGCACTTTTCTCTGGTAATCCCGCACAGCATTAGCAGCTGCCCCTCCAGCTAAGACAGCCTCCTCAAGCTCACGAACAGTTTGGGTAAGCTTTTCAACCTCAGAAACCTTTTGTCGATGCATTTTGTCAAGGATTTTATTCTCTTCCTGGCATATGTACAAGGACAAGTCAAATAGACCAGTGTATGCCCCTCACTGATAGCTGCCAATAGATTTCCATACATGGCCAGCAGAATAAGTTAAAAAAGACAAACCTGGCATATTTCAATTTGCTTCATTAGCTCTTGGTTTTTGTTTTGCAGATCATCAACTAAGGATGCTTTTGCCAAAGCCATTTGAACAGTTTTCTCAGCCTCAACTAGAGCAGCTTCCTTAGATTTGGTGAGCCGATCAAGTGCTCTGTTGTCATCTTGCAATTTTGCTGCCTAAACAGGTCAAAATATCATGCATGTGTTGAGTCTCATTAATCTTCACCTTGACTACATGATATAAAATTTGTGAAAACAGCTAGAAAGCCAGCTTTGAAATCTAATATATTAAACAATTTCAAAGGAAACAGAATGCCAAAGGATTAGCATACATGTTGTGTCAGTAAAAACACTATGCCATGGATAAAGGAAGTAGTGAAACCCATGGGGAAAAGTTCTAATTCTACCTCGAGCCTAGCCAACTTTAGTTCTGCCTCCAGTGGAGTGATAATGGCTTCAATTGGAGGCATGTCATCATCTTTCTGAGCTGCATGTACTCTTCGAAGTGTGGCCTCTGCAGCAAATTGTGCAGCCAAAGCTGATTTTTTCTCGTCATTTATTTTCTTAATATCAAGGTTCTGCAAGCATAAAACACTCCATATTTTGAGCTGAAATGGCTTCCAAAGCTAGGTTACAAACGCGAAGTCACTTACTAGTCTGATAAAGGCAATAACTTCAAGCATTACCTTGCTTTCCAGGAGAGCTTCAGAAGCTTTCAGCTTTTCATCCAATTTGTTTAGTTCATCTGTAAGCTGAGAGTATAATAAACACAGTGAAACTGAGCAAGTGAGAACCCGAATCATTTGGATAAAATTAAATATTTTTCAACACATCAAACTCTTAAATATTTGAGATTAAAAATTGTTAGAGATTGCATCAGTAACCCTTTCACAAGTGATACTGTGAGAAGGAAAGGAATATCGACAAAAAATGATATATTTATCAATGAAACTAACAGTTCAGTATTATAGTTGCTAAGGTCATTGAGATCTTTTAAATTGATAAATGAAAACTTCTACTTGATCCACAAAAATTACAGTTCTGTGAAAAGGTTTATATCCAAGAAAAAAATCCCGCTTACATGTTTACAAAATTTCGACTGCCTGAGAAAAGGATGGAGCACTCTTGTTAACATCAAGCAAGTAATTCGCCATTGAGTTTTCCATTCAAAAGTATGAAAGGTTGCTATGTTCTTTTCAACAAGAAAGCCTTATTCAACTATTAAATCTTACAATAACAAAGAACCAACCACCAAATACATGCATATCAAAAGCAACTTTTTATATTTACATTGTCATTCTCAAAAGATGTTAATTGGAGTGAAAAGGTCAAAAAATTCCATGAGAAAACACTGTCACCCACTATGACAACTTTCTTCTAGAGACAATAATCTATTCAGTAGCCACTGGTTCAAAAGACAAAATACTCAGAATAAAAATTCTTTTTAATTATTTACCGCTGCGATTTGATTTCAACAACTGTAACCTTAATTCTACCTCAGCCAAAACAAATCGTAATACTAAAGAAAAGTTACATTCTTAAAAATCAAACCTTCCACCTAAATAGTGAATGATGCACTCAACATATCATTCAGGCTATCTCTAGAGTTTCTTGTATCTAGAATTTTTATAACTTGGACCAGGTCAAACAACCAACTTTCTTAGTAGACACAGTCCCTCAACTATAAAGGGCATAAGATATCACATTCAAAAGCAATTTGAAGTTAATAATACATTATAAATAAAATTGTGGGTTCAAATATATTCATCTCCAATTCTCAACCAAAAACTATATGACAAACTGTGAGGCATCTGAATATGCCCTAAGCCTCTTTAATAAAACCTTTTTCAGTTACCGATGACCTAGAAAAATTTTAGGCTTGATATTTGTATATATTACCTCTTCAACTGCCTTCTCTTTCAAGCGTTCTGAATTTTTCAAGGACTTGATTTCTGCAAGGGCTTCTCCCAGTTCCCTTTCTTTATCTGCAAACATATGACACCATATATATATAATGGATCCCGTGATTGCTTCAATTACGTACTTGAAATCAAAAGAACTGAAAGCATGAGACAACTAGGTTTTTGTTTCTTTTAACACTTCAAAATATGTAACTAGTGCTACTCCATCTCCCGTTGATCACTGGACTTCATTTATTTATTTGTGGAAGCACAGTTAGGGCCATAATTGAAGTAGCAAACTAAAGACAATAAAGCAAATATTTCAAAACAGAAAGAAAGCATAACACAATCAGTAACAAATAAGAGGGAAAAGAAATTCATAATAATAGACAACAAGACTATCTTTGAGTAACGAAAACAGTAAAAAGGAAGTGATCGATTCCCTTAAAAATTCCAACAATTAGACCTAATTACTAGTACTTTCACATTCAATTAAAAGGTGCAAACAGAGTTCAGATCAATAGAAGTAGCAGCATAGAATGCTTGGGTCTTAACATTTTCATTCCTTGAACAAATTCTTCTTCCTTTTTCACAAATCAGAAAAGTGCAACTAATAATAAAGATAATTAAGAATTTATGATTGCCACTTCCTCGTATCAAAAATATCACTCCGTTATCTCAAAATAATAGTCCAAATCACTAATTTGGGATGCCCTGTATTAATTGTCCACTTATTTTAGTAAAAAGTCAACATGTTAAAATTTTATTTTGCTGGCAATACCTTAAAATAACTTAAACAATTAAGGATAAGATTAGTAAACTAACAAAAATGCTTCATTCAAAAATCTTTTCCTAATCTCCGTAATTGGACTGTAATTTGGGATGGAGAGAGTATTTCTTTTTTCTTCTTTTTAGATCTTGAGGAGGAAATGTTTAATGAAGATTTGCAATCTGATAACAACAGAATTTGATAGATGGAATTACTGATTCCCCAGTAATAAATCACACTAATTTCATTAGAGAACAATTGGAAGTTGCTGAAATTTATACTTTTTATTTAAAAATGTTTACAAAATGACAATTTATAAACCAATCAACAGTAAGAAAACACAAACAAGACAATAGGAAGTTAATATTTTGGGAAGAAATCAAACAATTATGAACAAAACGAACAGCCAAATGGCTATTATCCCAGAAATGGAAAATGAACCAAAAAAAAATATTTTCTGTCAGTAAAGTATATATTAGTTTGGCCAATTAATTCATTCATGAATTTAAGGAGCTTGATTTTGATTAATTAACATATTTATAGCTATAATTCTCACTTTCTTTTTCTTAATTTCAATGATACCGGCAGAAGATGCCAACTTCCCGATAGAAGTAACAAAAGAAAATACATGTTTGGCTAGTTTTCTCGAGGAAACAAGATTTTCTTTTCCTGGAAACATTACCTCGAACTTCGTTCTCGAGGCGGTTGAGCTCGACACGAATGGGATCGGACCCGTGCAAAAGAGTGATGATATCATCAACTTCTGAACCGGCTCGGGAGATGGCTGCAACGGTGTTGGCATTGAGCTTCGGCTTGCGTGCCTTGAAGGAAGCCGATGATGTAAGAACCGGCTTGGCCGGCTCGGCTTCACCGTTGCCGGCAATGTTGTAGTTGCTCGCCATCGGAGACAGAGAGAAAGAGAAAGATCTGATACTGCCTAGCTCATACAGCGTCACAGTGGAGCTAACAAAACCAGGACATTAAACCAGAGAAAAATTTTAGCCAGAAAGAGAGTTTTGAGTATTAATCTATATATAGGGGAGATTAAGGAGGGGTTTAGGCGGGGGTTTAAACAGGAGAAAAAGATTAGTTTAAAAACTGTTAGCACAGTTAAGAGAGATAGATATAGTGCCATGTGTCTAGGTTTATAACATGCAACCTTATCTCTGCCTGCTCATCATCATCGTACATATGATCTACACTACAATTCTAGATAATGGCCATGCATGTTTGATGCTCATGAAGTGTCGTGATTCTAAAATTGTACAATGAGGGCAATTCCACATTAGAGTTTTTGGAAATTTTCAACAAGTATATGATATTGAGCATAAATTGAAAATTGAATGAATTTAAGATGGGAAATTATATTTGATGTACATGGAAAAGTATAGATTATATTCGTATATTGAGAAATTGAATTTTTACGCGGTATAAAATTTTAGTATTCAAATAATAAAATTTAGCATTCGTGTTATTTTCTTGTGAGATTTCAACTATTAAACTATTTTTAGATTGTTTATTTATTTTTTTATCATTTAGAGGAGAAACAAATCTATAAAAACTAATGCATAAAATTATTTAAAATATGAATAAAGTTAAAGATAAACAATTCATGTATGTTCGATATTCACGATCATACTAAAAGAATAGTGAATAAATGAATATATAAATGTAAATTTAAATTTAAATTTTAAAGTGAAAATTTATCTAAAAAATATTATCTCAAATTTTAAATTATTAATAATCATGTTAATCATAAATTATTGAATTTCTTTACTAAAAACTTTTAATATGGTGGTTGTGAAAATCTCAATGATTAATGGATAATTAGTAACGGTCATTAGTTTTTTCCACTAAATACATATGCATGGAAAAAACTATAACTAAATTTCGAGTCGAATTAGGTGATCTCTGATGATAGAGTTCGGATACCGACGATTTAAAAAAAATAACGCCAATAATTTTCAATGCATTTGGTAGGAGATTGACATTGATTAAGTTATAAAGAATCACATAATAAAGTGAGACAATAAATTCTATCTTAAAAACGACCAAAAAAGAAAACAAGAGTTTAATTTAGAAGACAACTAAAGTATCCATGTCTTGTAATTATTAGAGGTTTTGGATGAAATTTAGTTTAGCCTCAGTTTTACTACTTTGAGAAAAAGGGTCCCACGTTACGGTTATACCTGCTACACCAGAACCCCACCATATCACCTTATCTCACCATACGTGTATCCAACGGCTAATGTTCATTTGTTTTTTATCAACGGTCAAAATTTTAATTGGTTACCAAACTACGTCTTCAAATTACCGTTTGTAGCGATGGCATGTAATACACTCTTCCTCCCCCCACCAAAACGCACTGGCCGGAAAGCAAGATTGTTCTTTAGCCCTTTTCTTTTCCTTTCCCCCCCTCTTTTTTTCTTTTATATTAAGTGATACATAAAATGCAAAATAATATTGTGTTTTCTGATTAGGTTGAATTATTATTTAATCCTTGTAATATGGTGAAATTATATATTTAAAACCTATGGTGGTATGCAAAAGAAAATTCACAATTTTATTAAGGGTGAAATTGAAATTAGTATTTCATTAAAATTTAACGGAAAAATTAATAGACAAAATTGAATTAATTGATTTTTGAAAATAAATAATCTGAATTGTAAATTTTAATGAAAAATTAGATAATAATTCACCTTTCTATTTATTATAAGAGAAATGTAGAAAACTATACGATTAAAATATAAATATACTAATAACTGAACTATTGGCTAATTTTTTTAAATATTTTTTATTGAATAAATATAGTGCCCAAAATAATATTATAGATTATATAAAAAAATAATCTTTATTCTGAATAACGGTTATGAAAATAGTGAAAACTCATTTTACTTTCTATATTCTTAAAAGACATAAAAAAATCAAATATCAAACTGGATTAACAAAATAAATTTATTTTTTATTTACACATATTACAAAGTATAAATATTTATTATTATTATTAAGAAAAAGTAAAAAAAAAATTACGACGATAAAAGTAAGAAATGAGAGGCGGTGACGAAGATGGAGTGTGGGAAGAAAATGGAAGCGAAAAGAGAAGGCAAGGATAGCATATATATACATAGCAGTGGAGAGCATGAGATGTCTTAAAAGAAAAGGCGAAGAATGGAATGGGACAAGCGCACATGCGACTTGGAAAAAGCATGCACACCACATGGCAAAGCCTGTACTATTGATCCGATCTCTCTAACCAATTGTTTAGGGTCCCCTCTTCTCCTTTTTCTTTTTCTAAATTTTGAAAAAAAGATCATTATTATTATTTAGTCTTTCAAATTTGATTTAATTAACAAATTGATACATTCATTGTAAAACCAATTAAATAATATTTTTTCCCATGTGTTTTCTTTAACAAAATTTAGGTATTTCACTTAAATAATTAACATTTCTATTAAATAAATAAAATAAACTAAAGAACTTTTTATACATTGTCTGACCATTCACCCATTTGAGTTTTAATAAAGCATATCCCCTTCTATTATTCTTTTATTTTTAAATAAAAAATTAATTTGGTTCTTAACTTTTTTTTTTAAATTATCCATATAATTTTCAGTAAAAAATTATTTTATATATTTTTAGGTTTAAAAAATATCTTATAACAGCAAGACATAGTTTCACAATCAATCAGCCCCAATTTAAGGATTTATTATTTCATATAAAAAAATAATGATGAAATAGTAATTTATACGTAATAAATAACAATATAATGGTCAAATATGTAGAATCAAATCGGATAATTTTCTCGTTTACGTGAGTAATAAAAAATTTTAAATCTAAAACCACTGAACTGTAAGTATTTTTATTAACACAGTGAGTAAAAAAAAGATTATTTATGTTATATAGTCTGTAATATTTGTTTGGCCCGTTTGATCTTTTAATGGAAAAAAAAAATAAATTCATAGATGGGCCAAGCCACTTGCGCCCCACACGTGACACGAGCTTTATATTATTGGTACCGTCATGTGTACCATCACTCCTAACTTCCAACCAGAATATCTGGAATTATAGACAAGTTGCGCTTTGAAGTGGGACAAAATTCAAATTACACCCTCGAATTATCACTTAAAGGACTCATTTTTGAGCTGGAACCAATTGGGTGTCCAAATTGTTAGTTGTCAATTCAGGCCAATTAACTATTTTAGTAAAGATTAGGAGTGTTGCAGCTTTTGAATCCCACATCTTACACTATCTTTATAATTTTTAGTTTAAAATAAATTTTATCCTTTTCTTAGGTTTAAATTTAAGTTCGAGTGCGATAAATCAATTCCGCTCAGGCGGTTAAGTTTGTCAAATCAGATTTTTTCGAACAAAATATCTAGCAGCTCATTAATGGCTTCGCTTATTTATAATTCAACGGCTATATTATTCCTTCAATCAGAAAAATCTCCCAAGAAAACATATAACCCAAAAGAAAAATCCACACACCTCTTCTTCTCCAGACATAAACGCTCTGCATAATGCAGGTTTATCTCCTTGCTAAAAGAACATGCTCGATTCCCGAACAATCCTTCAATTTTCTCTTTCGAAACAATCGTTGTTGCTCTTGTTGTTGTTCTAATTGATCTTTCAGTATCAGCTTAGTTTGGTGGGAGAGAATATGATCTTTAAGAATATAGGGCAACCATAATCTATGGTAGTCTATGGGCATCAGAGCCCAAAGAAAGGTTTGAGAGTGGTCGGAGATCATCGTTGGCCTACGCAGAAGACTTATTCGGCGATTAAAATTGTTGCTACAGATGAGTTTTTTTTACAGAGAAGCGTCTAAAGAAAGAATAACATAAAAGGCTGGAACAAGAATAACGAAAAGAGACGGTTGGTTAAATTGTCTTTTCACTGTTCTTATGAATAGTGATTTTTGGTTGCGTTCCGGCGATTAAAATTATTGCGACGGATGAGTTATCTTTGAGGGGGCAAGGTATAGAGAAAGAATAACTTAAGAGGTTAAAATAGGAATAACAAAAAGAGACGTTGATTACTATTTCTATGAATAGTGATTTTTTGTTGCATTTCATTGTATATATACAATACAATGTGGACTCCAATCGGCAAAAAATAATAGTTTGGGCCTTCCAATAAAAGAATTAGGCCTTTAAGTGATAAAACTGCTATAATTGAGGGCCCAAATTAAATTTTACTGCCTTAATTTGAGGTTGGCTGCCATATTTTTTTTTCTTTGCTCTATTTGCTATAAAACAGGAATTGCTCACTCATGAGTCGTGAGTTACTCTTTGTTTATCAGATTCTTTTATAGGCTGAAATAAATAATTTAAGTATACGGAACTTTCCTTGGTGGGAGGAACCACACATATATATTTTTTATTTATAAAAATTGAACACTCGACTTCTTAATTAAAGAATTAAGGTATTTTTTGCTCATATCAATCTCCATGAGTATAAATAAAATTATTTTTTTACATTAACATTATTAAAAAAAAATTTAAATTTTAAAATAATTAAGATAGGAAATATAGTCTAGTCTAGTAGTCATAGGCACAACAAAGTCAAAATAGTGTAGCAAGCACCAGTATCAAATCTTGTTTTATTTGATGTCCGGTGAAATCAACAGATTACATATCGTTTTTCCAATTTTGTCCCTTTTCGTTTGGTTCTTAACTTATTGCAAGATTGTACATATAATTAAAATACCGTCATTTTCCGCAGAAAAAACAGAAAGAAAGAGACATAATTAAATAAGATTAAACTTATGAAAATAATTCACATGTTTGAGCACAGTTTGACATTGGCGTATTCAACGGTCAAATAAAAATGAAATAATCAAATAACAATTGGGCGCATAGCAATTAGAATGATTGACATGCAGCCAATGACCGGGGTGCCTTGTACGTAATACTATGGGCCTATGGCCCAAGTTAAAAGACCATGCTATGTTGCGAGGCGCGCGTTTTGGTAGATACAATACAACCCTTTTAGGCCCATAAGTTCTCATTTGATATATGCAATGGAATATAAGATTAAATAAAATAATTAAAAATAAATAAATATTTTCATTTTTTATGATCCATACTCCTTACATTACCCAATATTCTCACTTAGTATTCAAGTATTTAAATAAAATTCTATTCATTAATTTAAAATTCTACTTAAAATACATTTTATTTCAATGTTTAAATATAAAAATTTAAAAATTTAAATTCTTTATTGAAATTCTATTGTAAAAATTGTAATTTAATTTGGCAATATTAGTAGACCATAGCAAAAGTAGTCAACAGCATGACTTTCTTTGACATTTCTATTTGTTAAATGTTATTTGGACAAGGCGGCCAAGCTAAATTATTGCCGTTCAATTCTTCTTCTTCTTCTTCTCTAGCTTCCGCTTACTGATAGAAGTATACCCATCACGATTTCCATGGCGGAATTCTGTTTCTACTCCACTCTCTGTCTTCTGTTTCTCATCAAATTCCTTTCTCTTTTGCTTCTTTTATCATCTCCTTCCTCTGTAGCAGCTAATTTCTTGTTAAACTGTGGAGGGCCTACTGTTTCTCTTTCTGATGACTGGACTTTTCTAGCAGATGACACGAGTTCTAGTTCTTTCTCTCTAAAGGGTGGTAAGTCTATTGAAAACAGTTCTGTATTACCATCTGACACTTCTCCTCTCTATCAAACAGCAAGAATTTTCCATCAACCGTCATATTTTGAGTTCAATATCGCTGATATTGGCAATTATTTAGTCCGTCTTCATTTCTTCACATTCAAATCCAAGAAGACTGATTTTTCCAATGCTTTCTTCAATGTTTTGGGCTCAAACTTCACACTCTTATCAAATTACAGTACAGAAAACACTACCCATTTACCAGTCAAAAAGGAATTTTTTCTCTTTATCAATGAAGGCAAGTTCAGAATACATTTCATTCCTGCAAATGAAAAATCTTTTGCTTTCGTTAACGCCATTGAGGTCCTTCATCTTCCAGAAGACTTTCTGTTTGATAACAATTCAAATATAGAGTCCGTACAACCAGTCCCTCCTTTAAGTGGTACCTCATTCAACTATACCGCTTTAAACACACTTTACAGGATAAATGTTGGAGGACAGAAGGTTAATGATGCTGATGATGCTTTAAGGAGGGAATGGTTAATAGATGATCCGTATCTAATTGAAGAGCTTTCTGCAAGAAACTATACGTATTTTGGTAAGCTTAATCAAATTCGTCAAGCTAGTCAAACGCAGGATATTGCTCCAGACATTGTGTACAAGACTTGCAGAAATGTGAGCACAGATAATAATATCACTTGGCGTTTTGATGTGAGAAAGGAAATTATGCATCTTGTTCGCTTGCACTTCTGTGATATAGTTAGTGATTTTCCCGGCACTCTTTTCAATCTCTATATATATACGAAGTATAGGGACGTTATTGACCCTTATAACAATTTCAATACAGTAACAATGGCAGCTCCATTTTTTTGTGATTATGTTGTTAAATCTGATGATTCTGGTCATATAGACGTTAGCATAGGCCTTAATGGTACTTCTGAAAAAAAAGTTGCTTATCTAAATGGGGTGGAGATTATGGAGGTTGTGACAGATGAAACCAAAGAGCCTGTTACTATAGATAAGCATAGCAGCAGAAATCATCTTCTTATAATCAGTTTTTCAATGGGGGGTGTGAGTTTAGTGTTAAGTTTGATAATTTTGGCTTTGTTTGCTTTTAGACACAGAAGAAAAGGTAAAAAGGATGAGGTTGAAAAGGATGAGGTTCCCGTTGGGAAAGGAAGGCCTAATAGTTGGATGACTGCAACAACTTTTAACTCTTCTTCTCCTCTTCCGAAGTTGAATCTCAAGTTAAAAATGTCTCTCTCTGAAATTTTGGCTGCTACAGAGAATTTTGATACCGAGTTGTTGATTGGTGAAGGTGGGTTTGGTAAAGTTTATAAGGGAACACTATCAAGTGGAAAGAAAGTAGCCGTGAAAAGAAGTGATCCAAGCAACGGCCAAGGTCTACCAGAATTCCAAACTGAGGTTATGGTTTTATCCAAGATTCGCCATCGCCACCTCGTTTCCTTAATCGGGTACTGCGACGAAGGAGAGGAAATGATACTGGTTTATGAGTTCATGGAGAAGGGGGCTTTAAGAGATCTTCTGTACAGTTGGAAAGAGAATTCGAAGAATACACAGCAAGTATTGACTTGGAAGCAAAGGCTTGAAATTTGCATAGGTGCAGCTACTGGTCTTCATTATCTGCATACTGGTTCGGACTGGGAAGTCATTCACCGAGATGTTAAGTCGACTAACATCTTGCTCGACGAATATTATGTGGCCAAAGTTGCTGATTTCGGTCTCTCACAGTCTGGTCCGCCTGATCCCGACCATTGCAGAATGGGGCTAATAGGCAGTTTTGGATATCTAGATCCTGAATATCTGTTAACTTTTCAGTTAACTGCTAAATCTGATGTGTACTCCTTCGGAGTAGTGCTACTTGAAGTTCTATGTGCTCGTCCCGCAATTATAAGCTCAAATATGAACTTGGCTGAGTGGGGTATGCTCTGGCTGAACAGGGGCCAGCTAGAAAAGATCACTGATCCTTCATTGGCCGGCCAAATTAACCCTAGTTCGCTAAGAAAGTTCGGCGAAATAGTTGAAAAGTGTTTGAAGAAGGAAGGAGCAAGCAGGCCTACAATGCTCGACGTGCGCTGGGACTTAGAATATGTACTGCAGCTACAACAAACTGCATTACACAGAGAACCTTATGAAGACAGCACAACTGATATTTCATCAAATTATGTGTTGCCGGTAAGCTCTAATAGTTTCCCCAATCAGGGAGACTGCAGCAGTGACGACGACTCTGACTTGAAGCTGGAATTCTCTTCAACAATGGTTGACAGAGGCAAGTAATCTCCACAAGTCGAAAATTGGATAGATATGAACTGGTCTTGTAGTGTCTGTGCTTCCTGTATTTAACGTATCATTTGTTGGTATGAGTGAATAGTGTTTATCAAGCTAGAACTAGAGAATAGAGTACTGTTTGCAGAGTCTATTCGGCAATATTATTTATTTTAGTAATTATTATTATTATATTAAATATTATTTATATCGTGATTTAAATTAAAAATATTCATTAAATTAGAAATATTCGTTAAATATTTTTTCAACCTCCTTTATAAAGTTTTTTTCAACCTCTTATGTTATAAAAAGCTCCTTCAATCTACATTAGAAAAAGATCATTCAACCTCTAAAAGCTATCTCACCGAACTCTACAACTAAATTAATAGAGATAGTTCAAAGCTGCTGTAACCGTAGAATGGAAAGTAGCAAATAAAATGCAAGCTCATTTGCTGGGAAATAGGACTGCGAATAGTTCTAACTGGGAAACGAAAGTGTTCATTTTTTTCAGGAACCAACCCTTGGCTGAAGGTCGTGTTGGTAAAAGTTTCTTTGCAAAATTAGCATTATAAGCATACAGATAAAAAAATTCTCCATGTAAAACCAAAGGAGAAATGACTTCACTGTCCTTCGTAGCAACTTTCGAAATTTCATCTTCTAATAATTGTTTCTGAACTCAGTAGAAATTTAGCAGAATATCAATTTTTATAGACTAAAAGCTGTTAATGTTTCAAATCAATTATTTGATTTTGGTTTTTTTTTTTCTTTCTAAATGTTTCTCAGCCCCACCAAAGCAAATGAAGATGAAACCTTCAATACAAACTTTGAATAATTGAAATCATTCAATAATTTATCAAAATAAACATGTACATAACAAAGAAAAATCTGAA
Source organism: Jatropha multifida (assembly GCA_948099535.1). Classification (NCBI taxonomy): domain Eukaryota; kingdom Viridiplantae; phylum Streptophyta; class Magnoliopsida; order Malpighiales; family Euphorbiaceae; genus Jatropha; species Jatropha multifida. Next base: position 16,019 of record CANUEX010096874.1, on the reverse strand, counting down.
ACACCCAAAAGTAACTACACCCTGATTCTGCTGTTTTTCTTTTTTTGCAGTATACAAATTGATAGTTGTAACCTATGTTACATGCACCACTCCTATCTTACTTTTATCACTTCTAACAAACATCAAACCTTCAATCAGATTATTGGCACTAAATGTTTTACAACACAAGAAATAACCATACATCTCTACAAGACATACCTGATGTTACAGCTGCAGTGTGGACCTATAACTATAACCGTTACCTTACCACACCACAATAGTCAAGCCAGATGGCTTCAGAAGACCCGAATACTCGGGAGCATTATGGCTTATCATGAAAACTAAAAGAATTAGCTGCTTCACGGAGTCAATATCTGGAAGAACTTTCTAGACAGGTAATCTACTGCTCTCATTCCCGTGGACGGGCCAACCAGAGAGAACTAAGGGCTCGCAGCCTGGAGAAATAATCATTTATTGCCAGAAGAGCACGAGCAGACTGCCTGGTTGTTAATATACGATGCATTTGTTCAAGAGTCTGCTGCCTCAGATTGTCAGCCTGATAATTGTCAAAGTATAAAAATAATAGTAATAATAAGCAAATGAAACTGCAAGCCAACAAAATAATATAAAAATAAGCAGGAAAGATGACTGATAATCAGGACGATAAAATATCTTGCACAAGTATAAACAAGACATATTATTACAGCAATAGACAAATAATATTGCAACTTCAAAATAATACCAAAGGCAGTTTCATGCGGTATGGCTTCTTTGTGTTCTGTCACACAAGGGGAACAACAACAAAAAACAAAAGGTTAATAAAGCCTCCTGAGCTTTGACAAGCTTTCACATTAACTCCTTTAAGTTTTTGAAGTTAATCCCTTGAACCAAAGGAAACCTGACATCTCACTAATAAGATTGACAGAACTAGATATAGTGACAATTGGTAATTTTCAAATCAAAAGAAAGAATTTCTAAATGAATTTGGAAGTCTAAAAACATTCTCTAAAAAAAATTCCAAACATCCTCAAGCACCCCTCAACAGGACCAGAGAACAGCTCACTGTGTCCTACAAACTATGCCTTTCAACATGAGTTGCAATCCTTTGGTTTATCAAACAGAATTCACCCTTGTTATACAGTCAATTGTTGAAACTCAAAATCCCCAAAGTTCAAAGATTAGATGAATGGATATTTAAACTTGTGAGGAAAGAAACATACATATTAAATTAATCTGTGTATTTGAAAGTTTACCTTCTCCACAGGTATCTAAAACTGAAAACAATTTTCTGTCCGCATTCTTAATTCTAAACCCCCTTCATGAGTTTAATCAGCCATAAAAACCCATGCACTGTAACCTTCATTAAACTTAAACTAAAGAAGATCGATTTCAAATTCCTCCGACTAAAAAGCCCACCATCCAAACCTGAATTACACATAATTGAGTTGTTCTCGTCCTCAAAAGTCCATCCACTGAACTACAAAAATAAATTTTACAGGTTTTGGTAACATCTTTTCAATTCAATCTGTTTTTTATTTTTTATTTTTTTAAAAAAAACAATGAAATAGGTTTTCAGACCTAGGGTTCATTTCTACTTATTCACTGTTTTGATTTTTTTTTTTTTACTTCGTCTTTTTTCTCTCTTAATTCTTGTAAACCAAGCATTTATTTCCACATTCACTCCTACCAGAATTTAAAGGAGTTGAATAAAAGAAACTAAAACACAGTATCCTCAAGATTTAAGACTTAACTTCAAAATCTACAGGATATTGATTTGTACGTGCACACTAGACTAACAAAAATGAAATCCTAAATGGGATTAGATAAGAAAATGAATATAGTCAATCATTCTGCTCAGCCCACAACCTTGGAAAAGCTAATTTGGAATTTCAAGGATCCACACTCACACTTGACCAAGATTTCTTATAACCCTCAATGGTGAACATAGAAAACAAAAAACATGACTAACTCTAGAAGAAAAATACCTGGCGAAGGAACCCCTCTAGTGTTCCTAGCTTTCCCATGGCCATGGCCATCTGACCCATATAGTTTGCTACATTCCCAGAAGAACCTGACGAACCAGGGGTGCCACTGGCCAATGTCTCAGCCAGGGATTGCTGCAGTGCTTCCATTCCTTGTGACAAAGCATCTTCTGCCTGTTGGGATGATTGTTGCAAGTTGTAGATGCCCATCAATTGTTGCTCAGTTAGAGGCTCCAATTGATTCACAAGAAGCTAAACCAATTTCAGAAATTCCAGTTCAGTCCAGGAAACAGAAAATGAAATGCGTTCTTTTAATCCAAAAGGGCAGAGAGAGAAGGCAAATAACAATTAGGAAACTATAAGAAGTTAATTCAACAGAGAAATTGGAAAAAGGCCAACTATTAAATACTTCAGCAATAACAAAATTCTGAACCACTGGTTTGTGCAGTGGGCATTACAATGTTTAGATGAATGCAGAAAATATTGTTCAGCTTTTTCATAATCTCAAAATGATAAATCAACATTCCAGAACTAAAAATCAGGAAAATGAAAAATTCCAAAGGCTCTGCTTCTACCTATTCTATCCCTGTTGCAGAGTTTGAAACTGAACCCCAAGGTTTTCAATGCAAAAGCCATGAATGTTAAGGGAAAAATTTAACCCGACTGCAAGAGGTAAAAGAGCATAATAGTATCCTTTTATGAACCAAACCCTTTCCCTTGCTATTGAGTTTCAATTAACATCCTAGCTAACAAAGATAAGAAAAGAGAAAATATTTTCTGCTCTATCCTACCCTTTTGTTCTTCACTGACATTCATAGACCAAAAAAATTTAATGCTCCAAAAGGAGTCCAATTTGAATCAACTAGGTTCAGAATTTGGACAAATACTCTAATGCAGAAGATGCTAATTCTAGTGCCATAAAATGCACGTTATCACCACTAGGATTCAAACAATGTCAACAAGAAAACACAGCCAATATGAATCAGGCTGCTGGAAGGTAGAATTTCTTTATGATAAAATTAAAATAGAAGCATAAAGGAAACACTATGAAAAAACTCACCTTCAGGAGTTCAGATGAGCGGAACCCGCCAATCCACATGAAACAACGCTCGGCTGGTGTCTTCCACATACCTGACAATATGTGGAAAACATCAGCTTTCGCCGCAGTGCCCTTCAGCCTGAAAATGTCATTGAAGTGTGCTATGACATTGTCAACAATGGTACGAAGTTCAGTGTCTGCTGCATGTGAATTGACTGCAGTTCTCAGTTCATTTATCTGCCGGTTGTGCTCTTCTAGCCACCGTGCATATTCTACATCAAATGCTAAGGCACCTGCACAATAATGCAAGGACAAAAGAACATTTCACAATCAACGATTTATATAATGTAATAGTACGGCATTAATAGCATCCAGCAATCAAGAGTCGAGAAAAAACACAGGAACATAAAGATGGTTGAGGGAAATTAGAAATAAAGCTCAAACAAAAAAAAGTTGCTCAAGAATCAAACGAAATGCTATGATTGGTAGAATACCTGGACGCCATACACTCAGACAAAAAAAAGAGTGTGAAAACTCATATTCCCCAGATTATCATTATCATGATAAATTTAACATCTATAAAAAAATTACAAAAAAAGGACAAAAATGAGATGAAGTACCATTTCCACTCATCGAATGGGATTGATCTCCTGAGCTCGAAATAAAAATGCCCTACATTCAATAAAGCTAATTAAAAAGCATCAAACATGACACACAATTCTATCCAACAGAATACAGGAAACAAAGTAATTAATTATCTGTGTCATAAAAGCAATAGCCAAACCTGTTGGCGTGCTCTTTGAAGCTCTTGCTCTAGTTGAGTTAGCTTCAGCCTACTGCTCTCCAATTGTTGTACATAAGCCTTTCAAGGGACCCAGTCAGAAAAGGAGTTACAGTACAAGTATATTAGACCATGAAAATATATTCATCTCTACTTTGAACAACAATTTGTGCAGTTAGAAATCTGCAAAAGAGATGCAACCAAAATCACATAAGACCCTACTTTTTTCCTTAACCGGCTTTTTCTAGCAGCTTCACGATTTTGAGCAAGTCTGCGCAATGTCTGCAAATAATAATAATAATGAATATATTTCTTAAAAGTAATGAATAAAAATAATCATGTAAGCAGTGGCTTTATGAATAAATCAGTTTGAAGTATTTAACCTTTTGATCCCCAGCCTTTTCTTTTGATTTGTCACTGGAATCAGATGCCACAACTGCTGTTGATTGTCCTCTTTCAAACTGCACATGGAAATAATTAAATCATAACATATCACTTACCAACAGTCTGACTTTTACAGGAAAAAAAAAAAATCCTTATGAGAAGGCAGAGTTACATTAAGTTGAAAGCAAAAGTCAATTTTCAATATCAAGAGAGAGAGAGAGAGAGAGAGAGAGAGAGAGAGAGAGAGAGAGAGAGAGAGAGAGAGCATATTTTCCACAATGAAGCATATTCTGAATGATGAACAAAGAGACTTCACCCTTTGATTTTTCTCATCTGTGTCGTCTGTTGAGGTATCAGTTCTAGGACTGCCATCTGCCACATTGGTCTCTCCCCAATTCTCACGGTGACTGCCAAGCATAGCTACTGAACTTGATTGTGGTTCTTTCTGCATTGGTAATGTTTGGCTACCCATAACAGCAGCAGACAGATTTATATCTGAGGATGCAAGTGACTGAAACTCCAAGAGGAATTTAGAGAGTGAGAGAGAGAGAATCATTAAGTAACTTCAAATTCATTAATATAAAAATACATAACTGTTGAGAAAAGTAAAAGATTTACCTTATTCAAAATGCCAAATTGGACATCAGCACCTATAGCCTGGTTGCTTGATTTTAATTGATTAAATATAGAATCTGAAATACAACAATTACGAAATTGAGAAGGATGGATCAGAATGACAGAATCTAGTGCTCGCTGAAGAATATTATACAAACAACTTGTTTGACCAAGAAGAAAAAAAAAAAAGATTTGAAACAAAATCACATAACAGTCAAAGCAACATAAAGATAGGCAGACTAACCAACATGCAAGTTGGAATTATTGGGTCTGCAATAATTCATCACAATCACATGCAAGTAAGTGATAATGATGGTCATGATTTGTTTACAAGAATACAAATGAACATCAAGTGTGCGAAAATTTTTCACAGAAAATCAGTCCATGCTGACCAAACTATCATCAGAGTTAAATCTATTACCCACTATACAAAGACATGGAACAAAAAGAAAAGATTGAGCAGAAAACATCGTATTCATAATCTAAAATCAAGAAATGAAGGGAATGAACTCTACTATCCTGCAATGATTGTTTAACACGCTAAGTTTCTCTACGCTTCAAAGGAACCAAAGCTCATGAACAAAATTAAAATTGAACAATCAGCTTAACAAAAAGGGGGGAAAAACTGAAACCACATACTTCTGCTCATATCAACAGCATCTTCTATGCGAAATCCAAGGGATTGTTCAAGTGTCCCAAAATCTGAAATTCGAGATGAACGAATATTATTTCCTTCTGTGCCCCTGAAAACCATATGATATTAGAAGCATTAGAACTAATATTGACAATTTAAAAGGGAAAAATAGCTTAACGCTAAAACTTGAACCCCATATTAACAGGAACATCTGCACAGAACCTTCAAAACACTAAAAAGTTCAAACTTTAATGTAAATCTTAAGGATATAACTTGTCAACATGATGTCCAATTGACTAAAAGGTGGAACTCATAAATTGCAAAAAAAGTACAAGACAAAGGAAATAAATTTATACTGAAAAAAGGTAGTGAAATGGGAATCACCAAAAGATGCTTTTCCTATCAATCACATCGCTCCCCCACCCCAAAATAAAAGGTTGAGAGAGAGAGAGGGGGAAAAAAGGAAAAAGTGAAAATGCGCCAATTCTGTCATGTTCTGATCTTGGAGACCAAAGCATGAAATAATTGCAATTATCTAATATAACAGTATAGATAGTTCTAAGGAAACGATGAGCAAGTGGGAACCTCAATCTTAATTGCATGCACTACAGGCTAGATACTAACTGCTATTATATCTCTATTACTCTCTGACCTTTTGAATCTACCAATAACAGCTGCAGAATACATAAAACTCTTGCTTGGCACAAACAAAACCTTACAAAATCATATATATCACCCTACTTCCCCAAGCCACTGTGTCAGTGCCATAGTCTCCCAAATTTTACCCAAGTTCTAGAAATTAATATGCTTACCAAAAATGTCCATCCAAGTAGCAACACTAGGCATACACAGAACATGTTAAAGACCCGGGTCCATAACATGATGCAAAAATCGTTAAAACAGAATTAATTTTGCAATTGCAGATTTAAGTTCTTCTAGTTTTTAGGAACCAAACAGAACACAACACTTGACCTTCAACTAGGCATGAATACTTTTTCACTTATCAGTACAAGTTATAACTCAAAGGTGCAAAGCCACATCCCAACTACTTTACTATAACTGTCACAACAACCACGAAGCCAAATACCCAAAAAGGGAGCATTTAATAAGAACCATAGAAATAAAACCACAGGCTGAAGTAAAAATTCGTAACATAAAAGCTTCTTTAAAAAAATTAAAAATAAATAACAGAAAACGTACATGGGATTGGAAGTTGTTATTGGAGGAACGAAACTTGGCATCTCGGTTAATGAATTATTATCATTTTGAGCACTAACTTTCACCGTTCTAGTACCCATGAATCACCATCATCGCCTCCGCCTCCACATCCACCAGTACCGCCACCAAAACCAAAGGCCCTTTTCAAAACCAATAGAATTCCACTATACAAATGAAACCGCTCCACAAAATAAAAGCCAATAAAGTATTACAAGATCACCGCCTATTCGGCTATTCCTGACAATTGCAGAGACCTTGAAATTGCTTACAGAGCAAAAACAACTTAAAACTAACAAAATCAACCTTAAAACTCAAGTACCATGAACTAACGAAGCCACCTTCAAGCTTGTCCGCAACCGAAGGTAGTGAAAGCAAATAAGTATAAAATTAAAGAAACTTAAAGCGCCCAATCCACCAACAAAAATTTCTATGCAGAACTCTGGTCTTAAGCTAATAACAACACACAACACCAACCCAGTAGAGTAAAAACTGAAACAAAAGTGCTTCTAACTCTAATCTAAGACTAGTTGAGCAAATCCAAAGCTGATATGAACAGAAAACCAGAGTCAGAGAAAACCCTAACCAGAAGAAGCCAATTGAAGATAAATACTGGGAAACTTTGACCTTTTGGTTATATATATATATATTTTATATGCGCAGAGAAATTATATACTAGTAATTACTTTGTGAAAGTGGATTCTCTCTCTGTCAGTCTATGCCACAAGTACTGTAGTTTTTTCTTTTTCTTTTTTTTTTTTACCCACATATGAGGTCCAGTGGTGGAGAGAATAGAGTAGGTGGGCTAGGAGGCCAGGTGCAGCTCTAATGTGATCTCTGCTGTTTATCAAATGCAACACAATCACTCTATTGAATCTTTTCTTTTTAAATATATAAATTTTTCTCTACGTTTTCCTTATAATTTTTGCATCTTTTGAATTAAGTCAATAATAAAATATGAAAATCAAAAGATAGATAATAAAATATTATTCTTTTTATTTCATTTTATTTCCATGATTTAAAATATGCATATTAAGAATTTAGTCAATAAAAACTATTTTATCCTTAATAATTGAAAATATTAATAAATTTTCTCATTTAATGAAGAATCACAAAACTTATCATGGCAGAAAATATATAAAAAAAATAAAAGAGATATTTTCATTATTTCATAAAGTAATTAACAAAAAAAATGCAAAAATTAGACAAATAGACTTTATAATATGATAGAAATAAACTATAAAAAAAATTTAATCTATTCTAAACAAGACAGTGACAAATTAATTATTTGTCGCAAATTATAAGGACTGTACTTTGTATAGAGGGACGCAGTAATAATTTTTTCTTTTTATTATCTATTGGTCATTTTGAAATTATAAATAATAACAACTTTGAAAAGGAAAATTACAAAGAAGAATCTCTTATGTTTTTATGGTGATGGGAGTCCAAGTCAAACTCCTCAAATCCCTAGTGTAATAAAATGCCTAGGGTAGAGCATGGAATATGAATAATTGGAGATTATAAATGGCTTTTGAAGAGACATCAAAGAAGTTTCTCATCAAAGCTATATTTCAACAATAGTCGGGCTGACGTCTCAAAAAATGTAGCATCTATATCGTAGTTCCTCGAATTTAATTTATCCCATAAAAATTTCTAAATAACTATCGATGTAACAAAAAATTCCTTTATTCGTTAAATTAATTCTTCGATGATCTGAATTCTACGTAGACAACACTTGATATTGTTTAACCATAAAAATTTAACACGTCAATTTTTACCTCCTTTCTCATTCCTCTCATTTTCTCTCTCATCTCAACCTTCAAAAATTTTTAAGTATCTCTCATCCCTTTCTTCCTTTCTTCACCTCCTTCACCACTGCAAAAAAAATTATGGTTTATCATCTTTCTTTAATCGATAGTAAGGAATAAGAATTTGATTCTTCACCCATTTAATTTCTTATCTTACGAGGACCTTCATCGTTGGTGTGTTCGGAAGAAAGCAACTTCACGATAACACTGGCCTCGAAAGAAAAAGACAACCAATTTTATTTTGCAGACATGGAGGACTCTAGAATTGAGCGCAGCGAAGAGAGTAGAGAAGAATGAGGAGATTTTAAGCTATGCTATATCTTTTTCCCTATTGTTGGTTGTCTGAGAATCCTCTTTTTTTTTTTTTTCAGTGAATATTTTCAAAGCTTTTAACATTTCCTCTTATATTTTCTTTTGTTTTCTAGCCTTTCCAATATTTTTTAAAAAATAAATAAAATGGGACAACCCTTATTTTCATCTCTTTTTGTTTAGTTTGTTTATTTATTTATTTTATTTTTTAAGTTAATTTTACTTCTATGTATTCGGATCTTGTTGGGTTTGTTTTTCCTCTAATAAATATATGATGTATGCATTTTTTTTTTAAAATGTTCTCTTTAAACTACGAAATGCTATATTTTTTTATTTTTTTACATATTTTTATTTATTTAAATGAAGATGATTTTGAGATTTTTTTCTTTACCTTGTTTCTTTTCCTTTGATGTTTGATTTTTGTTTTTTCTTCTTTTTATATAAGCACATTGATCCATGTCATAAGATTTGCCTATGTGCATACTGTTCTTCTTGGGTGTTTGGATTGAGAAAATAGGATGGAGTGAAGAATACTAATGTTTAGAATTTTTTTTATGAATTTTAATTGTATAAAGGTCAAATAAACTTTTTGTTGGGTATTAAGTTTTGTCACAAATTGAGCATATATGAATTTTTGAGAGATAATGAAAAATAAAAAAAGAGAGAAAAAATTGATCAAGCATGATGTGGCATACCAAAATGTAAATAATTAATTAAATAATTTTATGTGTCATCCATGTGGAATTCAGACTGTCGGAAAATTAATTTAACGGGTAAAGGAGCTTTCTTGTTATATTAATACTTGTTTATAAATTTTTATAAGACGAATTGAATTTTTGTTTAGAAATATTTATAGGATGAATTGAATTCGAAGAGCGGCAATTAAATAGTTGTTACAGTTGAGGGACGTCATGTAAAATTAAGCCACAATAGTCCAAAAATTAAGTTATGACTCAATTATTATATATTTTTTCAAAAAAGGCATTTCAATCTTCTAAGTTTGGCAAACCAAAAAGTAATTGTGTTACAATGGACAAGCTTGAGGGCCACGGTCACTCAGCAACCCAAGAGTTAAATACAAAATTATTTAATTTCTTGCATACAATAATTCAAATTGTTATTTTTAACTTTAAATATAGAAAAAATATAGTATAATTTCATATAGTTGGAGAAATATAATTAGTCTATTTTTATTTTTTTAAATATATCAAAATTTTTCTGTGTTGTTTTCGTTGCATTACTAGATTTTTTTATCAAATTTTTAAATATTTTCTATTAAGTTAATAAAAAAAATACAAAGATCAAAAGAGAGATATTTAAATATTATATCAAAATAATTAAAATGCGATCCTTATGATTTGAAAAATACAACCAGATCTATATTTTTTAAGATAAAATGGATATTATCATTATTTCATAAGATATTTAACAGAAAAAATGTAAAAATTGAAGTAAAGGACTTTATAGTCTAATAAAATAAACTATAATGATGTTTTAGTTTATTTTTTAAAAGATAGAGATGAATTAATTGTATTTCGCAAATTACAGAAATCATACTGTATTTCTCTCCTTAAATATTGATAACAATTTTATATTTAATTTTTAATTATACTTATAATTTTTTTTCAAAGTATAATTGTTTTAATTCACTCGAAAATTAATATCCATATAATTCGAAAAAACTACTTCTTCTTTTGTTAATTTTTTTCTAATATTCAAAATATTTTTAAAATTAAATAGATTTTTTCAATTAAAAAAAGAACAATTTATCCTTTTAATGCAAAGTAGAGGTGATAAATAATTAAAAATTAGTTTTTACTTCAAATAAATTGAGCATTATTGCTGTAATGAAAAATATAATTTTGTTAAAATAATTTCACAAACAAGCTGAGAACTAGATACCTTTTTACACTTTTTTTTAATTTACAAATTAATAAGATAAAAACAAATTATATATATATATATATATATTATTACAATGGAATATTCTTATTTCTAGATTTTCTATTTCCTACGCCGCCAACTTAGAAGACAGTGGAGAGTCATAGTCTTTGACTCTTGTCCGGCCCCAAGAACGCACTTTTGCTTAAAACAAAATAAAATTCAAATTTTGTTTATTACCAGTCTACTCTAGAACTCTCCACTCTCTTAAGTGTTGCAGAGAAACTTTTATGGTTAAAAAGTGTAAAAAAAAAAAAAAACTTTCGCATTATTTTTTAAAATTTTATTTGATAAATAGAAATTTTTATTTTTCTGCTAGTTCCCCTTATATTTGGCAGTACGTTTTTTTTGTAAAAATAGATAATTTATTTATATTTATATTATATTTTTATATATAACACCATAAATTACATAATATAAATAATTTTTTCTTTTTTAGTTCACAAAATTAATTAAAACTATTATGGTCAAGAGGATCTGTCTTCAAACCTTTTATTATTCTTCGAATAAATAAAAACAACCAAATTACACCTCAACTAAATTTATATTATATTTTATCTTTATTAACTTCAAAAAATAACTACTAATTAAAATATTTTCTTTCAAATTAATATTTTATAATCATTTTATTTATGACTATTTAAAAATAATAAATTTTTATTAATAATTTTTATAAATTATATATTATTCTTAAATTTAGGCTCTGTTCGGCAAGAGTATTTTAAGAAATAATTAAAACATAAAATACAATTCTATAAACTATTATTTGTGTTTTATAAAACTTATTTTTGCTTTAAAAACGGTTTTCTAAAAAGTAATAAGAATAAAAAAAATTTTGAAAAACATGTTTTGTTTAATTAAAAAAATAAAAAAACTTAAACAAAAATAAACTGATTCTTTTTCAAAATCCCAATTTGTCAATTAGGTCCACTTGATCAATTTTGGGCTCTTGGGCAGCAACGATGCCAATGTATTTGGATTTTCCTAAATTCAACAACCATTTCTTGGCCCAATATTACTCATCCAACAGTCCACTGTATATTGGAAATTGAATGTTTAGTACTTTACTGTCCAGTGTCCACAAACAAATATAAATAAATTATGTTGAAAATATTTAAGAGTAACTAATAAATTTTTTTCAATTTCACCCTTATTAATATTAAATGCAATAATTATCTAAATAGTAATTTAATTAAATTAATCAATATTTATTACAATTAAATACAATTATTTTCTTAATCACCGTACAACAATTTTAAATATTACATCCGCTCCATAATATTTATTACATTTTAAATTAGGTTAAAGCTACTATAATTTATGATTTAATAATTATTTATTATTTTGAACAGCCATATATAAAGTGATTACATAAAGATAATTTTACTAACAATTAGTTTTATAAGGTTTTTTTAGCAAATACACATACATGAGATGGAACAAAACAAACACAACCTTCGTTGATCATGAAAATATATTAACAAAGTATACTTATACGGCATAAATACAAATTAATAGCTAATGGAAAAATGGGCTTAATAGTAAAGTTTTATATATGGTTTATATGTTTATTTATAATTTTTTATATTATTATTAATGAATTATATTTTCAATAAAAAGAAAAATGTATTATTATTATTATTATTATATTTGATTTCGTTGTACAAATAATAAGACGTGAATAGATTAAAACGCATGTAGAAGAAAATTTTTCCCTTATAAATCTGATGCGATACCAACATTTAGGGACATTTGTGGTACAAAAAAGGATATCCATAGATCGGACGGTTTGAAGTTAGTGCGCATGATAGGCACTGATTACTGAATAATAAACACCAAAAATTGATATTCCAACGAAAAGATAATGATGGGTTCCACATCACATCACATTCAAATCAGGTCAGACTTTAATTCTCCATAATCTTGTGATTATTAGTGTTGCCCACTGACAGTTGTGTCGTTGGAAGGAGCGAACTACCCAATCGTATTACTGCTACTAATTCAATCCAAGTCAAAATCACGTGCCAATCACGGACAGTGATTGGATGGAATTTCCTTTTTTTTTTCTTTTCTTTTTTATGCATGCATAATTTATTTATGTATTAAACTTTCAATTAGTATCCAACTTTCCAATATATAAATTTACCTCTAAATTTTATTATTTTAATTTAAACCGAACACATATATTCACTTCCTGAATTTTATTATTTTTATTACGTAATATCTTAATTTTTATTTGTTCTATTAAACATTTCAGCTAATAAAATTGCATGTATTAAATATTTCAATTTTAAAAATTATTTTATTAAACATTTTAAATTAAAAAATTAATTCAACAAACACTTATTAATTTTTATTTTGACTAATTCAATATTAACTTATTAAATTAAATATATTAAACACTTTAACTTGTAATATCTTTTTATTGAAACATCATTAATTAGTTTATAATGTAAATACACTAAAATAATATTTGCATATAAACACTAAAATCTTAAGATTATTGTTGTTAGTGCGGAATCGTATGCAATATTATTAAATTTTGTAAACTTAATTGCGTATAGTTTATTCATAAAATTTAAGTTGTCGTATAGTTTAAATTATGGAATTAGTTTGTCGAGACATAGTTTATAGATCCATCATGAACGAAACTAATTAAAAATAAAGAAAAATTTACTTAGACTCGGTTCATGTCCTCACATATGAAACAAATTAATGGAATTCATTATTTTTATTAAAATGAAAGTATTTATGATCATATATTTAGAAAAAATGATAAAATCAGAATATTTTTTAAAAAATCGTTAATTTTATTTGCTTGATCCATAAGTGGAGTATGGACCGAATCAAAATAAGTCTTTTTTTCTTAAAAATAATATTTTATTAAAATAAAGATATTTTCGTCTGTCACTAAAAAAAATAAAATGAAAAAAAATTTAAAAAATTTTATTTTAATTGATTTATTTTGTTTATACATGAATTCATAAACAAAATTTAGACAAGTTTACCATTGAATTTATGTAGAGTGTTCATGTCTCGGATATCATGAATACATGATGCATGGCGGTGCTAGATCCACAATGGATCAGTCATTGACGCCGAGTCGATTCGAGCAGGTCAGGCTTTGATGGCACCTTTAGTGGGATGACTTCATCATGTCGACAAATGGTGACGTCATGGCATCCAACTAGCCTTTCGGTGAGGGCTTAGAATTATTGGTATACAGATAACTCAGACTTCCTCCAACTTTGTCTCTTTAACGAGCCTCCTAAGCGCGTGCCGGAACCCATATTTTCAATTTTCATTTCACGAATGTTTGGAATAAATAAATGTAAAATTTATTTACATATATTTATTAATAAATATATTTAAAAATTTATTTTTTACATAATTCAAATTTATAATAATTGCATAATCCTTAGAAATCAAATGTCTTTAATAGAGATGAGTTCTTTTTTTTTAATTACGTTTTTCTCGTATACATAAGAACAAATCCATTTGAGTGCATAATAACTTGCTGATCAAGCGCTCTTGCTCTGAAGATGAATAGGACTAAAATTATTATATACAATAGAAGGAAAACTGTTAAGAAAAACACATGATTAATCAATAGATTATATAAAGATAGGATTTTTTTTAAGCGGAAAAAATTTATCATTTCATACGACAAATAAAAATAAACTAAATGTCTTATGAGAATTATGTACGACTAGCATTAATATTTTATAAAATAAAATCTTATTAAAATAACATCATAAAGATTAAATTATTATTAATTTTAAAAATATTAAATTTAGTTATATATAGAATTTGTTTGATAATTTAGATTTTTATTGAAAGAACTATATCCTTAATTTTTAAAATTTAATATTATTTTTAAAATATTTTCTAGATGTCAAGCAATTGAAAATTTGAAAATACATAATAGACTCTTGTTTACAATAAAAAGAAAATCATCTTTCAAGTAGGTAATTAAAAATTGTTAAGTACTTAAATACAAGAATACGAGGCACATTCAACTGCAGAAGGAAATTAATAACAAGCAAAACTTCTTTTTTATAAATCAATTAAAGAAGATACAAATTAACATAATATAATAAAAGAAAAAAAATAAGACAAAACAATTTACCCAAAATTTCATAAAAAACAAAAAAAAATAAATCCTCGTGAAAAATTATTTTACTTGATCTGAACCCATTTCGTCATGCTAGGTACTCCTTGGAAAATGACAGAGAGCATGTAGTATCCAACAGGAGCAATCAAGTTTGAAGCTGGTGAACTGACGCCAACTTTAAAGTTTCCAGCGGCAGGGACGACCTCTCTCATTGGCAATACGATAAGTCTCTGGTTCATATTAACTCCGTGAGTAGTAAAAGCAGGAGAATATATAGTAACCCTCACATCTCCACGTTCGACTTTCGCACTGGCGATCTTGACTTCAATATCAATATTCTGAGCATAAGTCATTTGCTCCTTGATGGTCACAATCTCTGGTCTCTTTGTAATAACAGCAGCGTCCAAGTAAGGTGGTGAGAATTTCTCCACACGTAGCTCAGTGGGGTACATAGCATCATAAATGTATCCGTTATTTGTGTTGCTACCGGCGACAAGGATTTTTCCATCAGGTAAAACGGTGGAGGTTGAATGGTACATTCTGGGTATGGTGGATGGTGCTAGCTCAGTAAATCTTGCTCCTCTTTGAGCTCTTGGGTTATATAAAACTGGAGTGAAATTTGGTTCGCGAGCGAAACCCCAACCAGAAGCTCCTCTTTTAGCACCGTTAAGGATAAGAACTTCACCAGTTGGAAGAATCATCATATCGCCCATAATACGAGGAGTTGGCATGAGCTCTCTCTTCCAAACAGGATCTTTAGCTGTGATTCTCATTCTTCCACAATCTTCAAGTGCGGTGTAGAAGATTTGTTTTTCGGCTTTGGAATATGAATCTTTATGTGCAGAGCCACCGCAAATCAAGACTTCAGATGGAAAAATATTATCAGGATCCTGGGAAATCCTTTTGATTGGGAGGAGCACAGAGGCTCCGCTAGCGGGGTAGTTACGGGAGCCACCGGGAAGTTCTGGGAATTCTTTAACAATCTGGTTGGTAGTAGGGCTGAGTAAGACAGACCGACTGTTGGCAAAGATAAACACATTGCCATCAGTGGATAAGTAGACAAATGGGTACAAATTGTTTTCTTCTGGATCACTGGTTTGGCGGAGGAATTCAAACGCGAAAGGTTTGGGATTGGATTGTCCTTCCTTGGGAATGTACTCGTAGCTAAAAGCATCACGACCACCTATGACGATAAATGCACCATCTGGCAATGTTGCC
>CANUEX010096858.1:0-64760 GCA_948099535.1 Jatropha multifida | reverse complement strand
CACATAATAAAAACTTTATAAATACACATATCATGCCATAAAGTAATTTTCTATATAATTAAAATTACTAAAATAATTTATGGCACCATAAATCAACTATATAAGCATAAATCATATCATTAATAAATTAAATCTCTACACATGAGAAATTACTAAACTAACCCTATGAAATTATTCACCAAAATCATAATTAAATCATAATAATTTGTAATTAGGCTCTAAAATGATTTAATGCATGCTAATGACATGTTTAGAAAATATGGATGTGATAGTATTCTTCATGCAAGGAAAAATAGTGGCAAAAAAGGTACTCAAAAACTCTAAAGTTAGTGGTGCATAAACAAAATCTTTCATTGAAATAAATTGCTCCTACCCAATCCTTGTAAGTGGCTCTAAAACAACATTCTTAAGATTGACTTGTTCCAAGGCTTGCTTATCTATAAAACAATTGGGGAGAATGGGACGAAGAGAGAGTTTATTATACCTTTCTCTTTGCTCGCTTGATCCAATCTTGAATGGTGGAGGAGGTGGTCCCGTGGGTGGAGGCGGAGGTGGAGGTGATGCAGTGGATGATGTGGGTCAAACTCTTGCAGCCAAAGATGTAGCAGAACAACTTCGTTTATATCGTGGAGGCATGGTGGAAGATGAAGAAAAGGGTTGAGTGATGTGGGTGTTGAGGAAGAAGGAGAATGGAAGTTAGAGAGTATTAAGGGAGGTGGGGGTGCCATTTATGAGTGAGGGATATGAGGGAGTTGAGGGTGTTTATCAAGGAAAGAGGGTTAGGGTTTGCGCGGGAACTAAAAAGTTAGGCCTTTCAATTCTTTGAATGAGACGTGACACGAGCGTGCTGGGCATCTGGCAAGGGCGTGCTAGACACTGACCTGCAAGAAAAATCCCTGGTGAATAAAAATAGGTTGAAAAAAAATTTAAAAAAATTATTAAAATTTAAATAAAGAGAATTGAGAAAAGAAAATGTATATGGGTTGTCTCCCACAAGCACTTTTGTTTAACGTCATTAAGCTCGACTCATGTGACCCCGTCTTTTTAGGTGAGACTCATTATAGTCTTAACCGGATCAAAGGCTTCATTTTGGAATACTTTAATCTTTGAGCATTAACCTTGAAGCTTCGATTTCCATCAACGATCTTAACCGCTCCATGTGGAAAAATTTATTTTATAGTGAAGGGTCCAATCCACCAAGAGCATAACTTCCCTGAAAACATACAAAGTTTAGAGTTATAGAGTAACACCTGTTGTCCGACTCTTAGATCCCACAAAATAATGTGTTTATCATGCCATTTTTTTGTGCGATCCTTGTAAATTTTGGTATTATCATAAGCATGCATCCTCATTTCATCCATCATGTTTAATTGAAGCAATCTTCTTTCTCCCACCTCTTTGGCATTGAAATTTAAGAATTGTATCACCCAATAAGCTTTTTGTTCCATCTCAATAAGTAGATGACATGCCTTACTATAGACCATTCGATATGGAGACATCCTTATTGGTGTTTTGAATACAGTTCTATAGGCCAAAAGTGCATCATTAAGCTTCTTGGACCAATCCTTCCTGAATTGACCAACTGTAGTCTCCAAAATCTTTTCGATCTCTCTATTAGTTACCTCAAATTGTCCACTAGTTTAGGGATGGTAAGGGGTACCTACATGAAGAGTAACACCATATTTTGCAAAAAGAGAATCTAGATACTTATTATAAAAATGCTTACCTCTATTTGTGATAATTGCTCGAGGAGTACCGTGGTATGTTAAAATGTATTTCTTGATGAAGTTCATCATGCTCTTGGCATCGTTGTTAGGTAGAGCAATGGCTTCCGCCCATTTAGAAAAGTAATCCACCACCACCAAGATGTATTGGTTGGAATAATATGGGACTCGTCCCATGAATTCCAGGCCCCAAACATCAAAGATCTCCACTTCAAGAATGTTGTTCAATGGCATCTCATGTCTTTTGGAGATATTTCCTAACCTTTGACAATAATCACAAAGACGAACAAAGTTAAAAGCATCTTTAAATAAGTTAGGCCAATACAAACTGCTTTCTAATACTCGTGCTGCCATTTTATTTCCTCCAAAATGACCTCCACATTCTAAAGAATGACAAAATTTTAAGTACACTCTCCATCTCTTCCTCCGGTACACACCTTCTAAAGAGTTGGTCATTACAATACTTAAACAAGAAAGGCTCCTCCCAATAATAAAATTTGACATCATGAAAAAAATTTTTCTTTTCTTGATAAGAAAGGTTAGGAGGAGTAATATTGCAAGCAAGGTAATTCACTATGTTTGCATACCATGAAGCTTGCCTATTTGCTAGGAAAAGGTGCTCATGGGGAAAGTCTTCATTAATTTGAACTTTTTCTCGTGCTTCTTCCCCCAACTCAAGCCTAGAAAGGTGATCAGCTACAAGATTCTCAGTTCCTTTCTTATCACGAATCTCCAAATCAAATGCCAGCAAAAGAAAAACCAACAAATTAGTCTAGGCTTTGCATCTTTCTTTTCTAACAAATACTTAATGGCTGAATGATCAGTATAAACTATTATTTTAGCTCCCATCAAATATGCTCTAAATTTATCAAATGCAAAAATAATAGCCAGGAGCTCCTTTTCAGTGGTGGCATAATTGAGTTGCGCATCATTCAGGATATGACTGGCATTGTAAATGACATGACACTTCTTTTCCTTTCTTTGCCCAAGAATGGCTCCTATGGCATGATCACTATCATCACACATAAGCTCAAACGGTAGGCTCCGATCTGGTGTAGCAATTATGGGAGTTGAGATCAATTTCTTATTTAACCTGTTAAAAGCATTCAAACACTCTTCGTTAAAATCAAAAGGAACATCTTTAACTAACAAATTATGAAGAGGTTTAGTGATTTTTGAGAAGTACTTAATAAATCTCCTATAGAAACCAGCATGACCAAGAAAGCTTCTAATTCCTTTGACTGAATTTGGAGGTGGTAGCTTTTCAATTACTTCAATCTTGGCTTTATTTACCTCGATCCCCTTTTCAAAAATTCTGTGCCCTAAAACAATACCTTCACTAACCATAAAATTATATTTTTCCCAATTTAAGACAAGGTTAGTGTCCTCACATCGCTGCAATACTAGAGAAAGGTTATGAAGACAAGAATCAAAAGAAGAACCAAACACAGAAAAATCATCCATAAAAACTTTAATGAATTTTTCAACCATGTCAGAAAATATGGACATCATACACCTTTGAAAAGTCGCAGGTGCATTGCACAATCCAAAAGGCATTCTCCTATATGAAAAGTACCATAAGGGCAAGTGAAAGTGGTCTTTTCTTGATCCTCGGGAGCTAGGGGAATTTGAAAATACCCTGAATAATCATCTAGAAATCAAAAGTAAGGATATCCTGCAAGTCTTTCAAGCATTTGATTAATGAAAGGTAAAGGGAAGTGGTCTTTGCATGTTGCTTTGTTTAATTTACAATAATCAACACACACACGCCAACCTATGACAGTTCTACTAGGAATTAACTCATTTTTATTATTAGAAATAATTATCATACCTCCTTTTTTGGGAACAACTTGCACAGGGCTTACCTAATTACTATCCGAGATCAAATAAATAATTCTTGCATCCAAGAGTTTAATGATTTCTGCCTTGACTACTTCCTTCACGTTTGGATTCAATCTCCTTTGGTGCTCAATTGTATGCTTATAGTCTTCCTCCATCAAAATCTTATGCATGCAAACACTTGGATTAATCCCCTTCAAATCTGCAATTGACCATCCTAAAGCTTTTCTATGCTTCCTTAAAACCTGCAATAACCTTTTCTCTCGATCAAGTGATAAGTGAGAGGAAATAATAACAGGGAAAGAATTATTATCACCTAAGAAAGCATATTAAAGATGAGAAGGAAGCTATTTTAGTTCTTGCTTTGGTGGTTTGCTCTCTTCCTCACTTTTGATGCTTTGAACATTAGTATTAATGTTATCAATGATTAATGTATCTTTGGCATGCAAAGTTTCATCCACACAATCATCAACAACCTCAATCTTAAAACAATCACTAGAATCCATAGGAAATTTGCAAGATTTAAGAACATAAAAAAAACTTCCTCCTGACCTACCCTTAAAGTTAGCTTACCTTCGTAAACATCAATCAAGGCCCTTGCGGTTGCAAGAAAAGGTCTTCCAAGGATGAGGGATCCTTCTCTATCTTCATCAATGTCAAGGATAACAAAATCAACAGGAAAATAAACTTACCTACCTTGACGAGTACATCTTCGACAATTCCCCTAGGGTATTTGATCGAGTGATCTGCTAATTGTAGAGACATCCTTATTGTCTTCATGTATTGCCCCAAAATTTCAGATCTTAAAATGATATTATTTGAACGGGTCATGAATGGTACCACCCGAGAGATAAATAATATTTTATTTGGTCTCGATAATGATATTGAATATAATTAATATTTGTTGAGTTAATTAGATTTCATATGATTAGTCTTAATTAATTAAAGTTAAGATATGAATTTTTCATGAAAAAGTAATAAATTATTGGTGAATAGTAGTTTACCGGTCTATGAATAGTACCACCAGTCCGGGACTTCGTAATATTTTGGTCGAGAAAATTACTATAGATGTTTAATATTTTATTTAATATATTTGGAGTATGTTTATATGATTTAAGTGGGTAGAAAATATTTCATGAATATTTTTGGAGAATTTAAGTATTTGATGAATAGTGTTTTCTAGTGTAGTATATTAAGGAAAATTGAGGAATTATTTTTATGGAGT
Source organism: Jatropha multifida (assembly GCA_948099535.1). Classification (NCBI taxonomy): domain Eukaryota; kingdom Viridiplantae; phylum Streptophyta; class Magnoliopsida; order Malpighiales; family Euphorbiaceae; genus Jatropha; species Jatropha multifida. The sequence continues at coordinate 59,972 of CANUEX010096858.1, read as the reverse complement.
TAATTTAATAAATTGGTGGAGTTAAATAATATTTGGAAGAGAATTATTTGATGAATATTTAGAGCCCTTGGATGAGAATACTAGAGACTAAATCCTAGCCATCCATTTGACATAAAATGAAGTGGTCATGTTTCACTTTGCCATTTAAAAGTGACACTTATCAACTTGATGTGATCATCATCTTCTTCTTCTCCACCATTTTTTTCATTTTCTCTACCACTAAACTACCAAAAATTAAGTGAATTAAACCAAAGTCTAGTAATAAGACTTTGAGAATTAGGCATAAAAGAGTGGAATTTGGCGATAGAATTCAAGAAATTGGAATTTACTACAAGTTCAAGTAAGTTGTGAATTTTTACTCTAATGATTTAATTAAGTAATTCATAGCTTAGATATGTTAGATTAGGCTCTACACCATGGTCAATCTTCTTCTTTTGTTATTACTTGATTTTAATGGTTGATTTTCCTACTTTGAAGAGGTTGGAGAACCATCCTCCAAAGGAAAGGGAAAGGCTAAAGAATAAAGCTTAAGCTTATTCAAGCTTGTTTTCAAGGTTAGTGCAACAATATTTCACTTTCCTTTCATTTTCTTTAAGTTTTCAATTTTTAGGTTTTTGAATGAATTTTGAGAAATTGTGAATTGTGTTGGGGAATTGGGTAATTGGTTGTTTTTATATATTTTTCATGTTTTCTAAGCATGATGAAATGCTTGAATGGGAAGAGGAACATTCCCTTCTCCTTCTTCCACACTTGGCCGAACCTCCTTAGGAGTAGGGGCATGAATTTTTACTTCATAATTTTGTGTTCATTTAATGTTAATGATTTTGTTTTTAAGTAATTTAAAGATGCTTTAAACCACTACTTGGTATTTTAATGTTTAAGCATTTTTCTAAGACTTAAAGAAAGCTTGAAATGTGTAAATATGAGTTTTAAGTCTACATGTGTTTAAGTAAAGGTTTTAATGTTTTAACTAAGCCCTTTTAGCTTGAAATGTGGTGTTTGATGGAAGGGAAACTCCTTCCCTTTTGATGAACTAGAGTGGCTGAACCATGTTAGGTTAAGGGCCTTGTGTTTTCCTTTGATTTCTTACTTGATTGTGATTTTAAAGTGTTATATGAAAAGTTAATTTGAGATGGTTTAAATCTTTTCTTATACTTTTAAGAATTATGGATTTTATAAGACTTAAAGAAGGTTTATTTTGTGTCAAAAATGGGTTTTATGATTACTTAATCCTAAGTAATGTTTTTATGGTTTTATTAAGTGTTATTTGGTAAGTATTTAATTGGTGATTTGAATCTCCATTTTGAATTTAAATTATTGATGATTTGGAGAACTAAAAGAAAGCTTTATATATATACTAGTAAGTATTTAAATGGTGTTAATAAGTGATTTTGATTTGTGTATTAAGTATAAGTTTTGAATATGTATGCTTTGAGTTTACTAAGTATGAAAAATAGTAAATGTTACAACTTGCAAGTTTTGAAGAAGTTAAGAAAAATAAGTTTAACATAAGCATGTTTTGAATAGTATTTGATACATTTAGTTTTAAGCTTATTATGAACTTTTCACAACTTAAAGGATATTTTTTAAAAAAAAGTGAAAGAAGGGGTTTAAGAACATTTGACTATAAGTAATACTTTTAAAGTATACTTAAGTATTTTTGAATTGTATTTTAAGTATATATTTGAAAAAGAGAAGCTTGAAATTTCATAAGTATGACTTTGGCATTTTAATGAAGTTGTAAGTGAAGAAAATTTGAAGTAAAAACAATTAAGTTATGAAAGTTTTGTTATGAATTGAGTTATAAGAAATACGATGTTTTATGAAGTAATAATACGATTTGGGCTCTTATGTACTTGGTTTAAATGTGATATGATATGATTCATTTATGTAAGATGAGCATGCTCGGCTTTAATGCCATTATGATATGAGCTATGATCATATGCTAGGCTCTAGATGCCTTATGTTTAAGCGGACGCGCTTATTATGTATAAGTAAGCTTAAATGTCTTTATCTTATGGTTGGCGACCTAAGGCCAAATATGTTATGATACGAAATCAAATCTATTATTGTTTCTCCTAGTATGTTTGAGCCCTAAGAAAAATGAAAGTAACAACGCATATGTTTTAGATGCTAAAAATACTTTTATTATGTTTTAACTGAAAGTAAGAAAAAGAATTTTTAAATGAACAATTTATACACTTATGATTTTGTTAACTTATGGTTAAGTTTGCATGTGACTTATGTTTTAAGTATTTTTTTTATATAATGGAGATTTCATTATTTATTTCTAAGTATTTTACAAGAAATATGTTCAAGTATCTTTCTTCTATTTAGCACCATTGAGTGATATACTCAGCACGTTTGATTTTTATCATGCGCAGGTTAAAAGTGGTGGTTGCTACTTGAAGACCAAAGGGCGTACATCGGAGGGGAAGCTTTATTTTTGGTAATACATGTATTAGGATATAAATTATGGCATGTATGTAGATAATGTAAAAGGTATTGGGGTTGTAAATATTGGATTTGTAAATTAATGAGATTTATGATTAATTAAGCAGCTTTTATCTTATTATGAATTTTAAAGTGAATGATCGTTAGCAATTAAATCTTTGAATGGATGATATCATGTTATGATAGAACCTAAGTTGATCGATATGAGTATTTGGAAGTGCAGTGTGATTTTTGTATTGATTTTGAGTTTTGGGGTTTGGAGGAGTTAATATTGTAAGTGTTTCTGTTTTCTTTGTGTGGCAAGTTGATTTTTAGGGCAAACTCTTGTGGATTTTCAGTAGAAATTTCCTTAAGCTTTTAAATCTTGTTTTAAAAAAGTATTACTTTCCTCCTTATGAAAACTTAGTCACTTTTAATATGTGATCTAGAAGTATTAAGTAAGATAAGACGGTGCTCCAACACCGAATGTGGCATTCATTGTCTGGTCCTCTGGGATTGGGCGGTGGGTGTTACAATATTCCCCATTTTAACATTTATATTCATATTATCAATATATCATTTGTTTATCACTATCTAGTCATATAAGGAACAAGTGCATAATCACTTCACATACTTTTCTCATTTCAGCTCCATATCAATCATGGTTTAACTCTTTAACAAATAATGTATGGAGAACTTTTCTCACAATTAAAGCATTATATCAAACAACTTCATCACTCCAAATTATCGTCCAATAAGTATAATCAAATATTAATCCAAATTCCATGTTTAACAAACTTAACCCTATTCAGCCAATTCTAGGTAAACAGGCTACAAACATCGAATTCTTAAATAAATCAAGTACCCGCATTACACCATACTTAATTTCACATTTAGACATTCAATTGATACAATTCAATAATTTTATCAATTTTGAGTCCAAACCCTTATAGCCTTTAACACTTAATCAATCAAATTTACAGTCAATTAAACTTTATAATTAAGTGTAACATGCATTTTATCAACTTATGTTACCTAATCACCTCTTTTGATCTTATGCATAGGTTCAACCTATATATATCTATTTAGGCTATGTCAACTTCAGTCATGAAATTAAGATTACCATTATTCGATTCAAACATTGTTTAAATATATTGTTCATCATTCCTATTAAACTTACTAGTAATTTAATTAATCATTTAGATATACAGTCATACTTCAAATTTCATATTTCAAGCTCTAACAAACTAATTACATATCCAATTACTTAGTTAGGCTTAATTTTCAATACGCATAATCATCTATCAAACAATTTATCATTCTTTAGCACTTAAGATCATGTATTGACTCATAAATATTTCACTTCACCCATCAAAACTTTTCACACATTTATTCTTACATAAACCCTATGCATGCTTATTAGGGATCATTCCTTCATAAAGTTTATTCATTAATGTGCAATTACAACCCCAAACATGGCAATATTATTCAAAGCATGTATATTCAATTAGTCATCATACAATAAAATATCTTAGCTCATTTATATGAAGGAGCGATTAAAACTCACCTTAGTTAAGTTCATTCCATCATGTAATCAAGCAATGCATAGCATTAGAATTTAATAGATCATATTAAGGAGTATAATTAAGTAATATCTCCCGATTAAAATCAACTAACCATGGTTCATATCTTATGTATTCTCTTTTGATGTTCATATGAGATTTTAACCTTATTTAAACAAGATACATTAGTTGTGCATTTAGACTATTTAAGCCTCATTAGATGGTCCAAAATACAAAGTTGCATTATGAGAGTTAGGGGAGTCCATGGCCTGGCTGTGTTCTCAAAAGTTTCCATGCGCTGGGCATGTCAACATTTTGTGCTTGAACCAATTTTGTTATTTAGATTGTAACTTGAGTTATAAGCATCCAAATTAAACAAAACAAGATGTGTTGGAAAGCTAACAAGTAAATATAAAACTTTTATGTAGGACACTAGTCAAAATATTGACATTTTAGTGGCCAAAATGGGTAATCAATCTAAATATATAAGTTTGAGGCTGTGATAGAACCACTTTTGGTAATTAGATCATAAATTGAGCTATGAGTATCCAAATTATGCATAAGAGGATGTTTTGGAAAGATAAGAGGTAGAGATACAACTTTAATGGGGGCTCAAATACAGATGAAAAATTTAAAGGGTCCAAAAATAAGTTAAAAAATGACCAAATAACACATTTAGCATCAAAATTTATCAATTCAAGCAATTTACACAATTTCCAATTTTACACTTAAAAACATTAGTTCTCAAAATCAATAAATGAGAGAAGACGGATGTTTATGATCACAACATCAATAAATAGAATCAAACTGAACATATATTTGCAGAGTACAAACCTCAGATCACACAATAGCAACTCAACTTCATAATCATGCCTTCCCTTTGCCCTTATCAACCTTAGAAGGTTCATCCTTCTCTTGATTATGAAATTCTTCCATGAACATAGCCCACTTGAACCTTAAATCAGTACTCTGATATTAATAACTCTCTATTTGTTATTTGATTGCAAGTTTCTATGCTAGAGATCATAGGAATGGAAGAACAGCTTCTTCTTTCTCTCCCTTTCTCTCTTTCTCTCTTTTCTCTCTTGATTGTGTGTGAAGAGGGTGGCACTCTCTTCTTAGAAGAGGGTGTCGACCACTCTTACTAGATTAGTTTAACAAATTTTTTTTTTAATCTCACAAAATGGCCCAAAGTCAATAAACCCACCTAATTAATGAATCCCATTTAATGAAATACTCATAATAGATTAACAATAAATATAATTAAAATTATATTTTAACAAATAATCCTTTAATACTATTAGTTATCAATAAATCATAGTTTAATAACAAATTCCAATAATTGATAATAAATACCAAATTAATTATTTTTATGCCCAATAAATAGGGAAAAATAATATCAATTGAGAAAAAATGTTCCTAGTTTAATTTAATCCCATTTTTAATCTCAATTTCAGATATCTAAGTGCAATTAGAATTGTATCACATTAAATTCCATAATAAGGCTTCCTAAGGCACAACCTCACAATTCACAATCAAGAAATCATTTTGTGCATGGAGAATCACACGAATAACATGCAATGCATGAATCACCATATAGACTCAATAATCATGAAAATAACTTATCCAAATTGAAAACCATACAAAAACTCAATTTGGTACTAATTAGCAATCTAGTAAGCTATTACTCATAAATTCCAAAAATTAGGGCATTACACTTGTTCTTGAATGCTTGAACTGATTGACAATCTCTGAATGTTGCACTGGCTACCTATTCTTGAATGTTTGCATTGGTTGCCCATTTTTGATTGATTTCCACTGGTTGCCTATTTTTGTCTAGTTGCACTGATTGCCTATTTTGGAGAAGTTGCACTAAATGCCTATTTTGGAGTGATTGCACTAACTGCCCATTTCTGAACATTGTACTAAGCTATAGTGATCTTCTAATTCTAGCACTGGTTTCCTTGTTCATTCTAGTTTTGGCACTGCTTATCCCAATTTTCTTTGATTTTTAACTTGAAAATCATGGTTAGTAGATAAAATAGTATGCATGATGCATGTCATAATGCGGTGATCACTTCTGAACTAGTTCAATTTTCTTATTCAAGTTATAGATTTTCAGGAAAAGGTCAGGTGTTTATAATGGAGTATAACAGAGACTGGTTGATCTATGAATGGGTTATAAGTGGAATACCTATTGTAACACCCGCCGCCCAATCTCGGAGAACCAGACAGCAAATGCCACATTGATGCCGTAGCACCGTCTTATATCACTTACTAACTCTAGATCACATATTAGAAGTGGTTAGATTTTCATAAAGAGGCAAGTAATTAAAAATTTAAGAATAAATTTTAAGGAAATTCCTATGAAAATTTAACAAGAGTTTCCCCTAAAAATTAACGTGCCTCACAAAGAAAATATACACACTTCCAATATAATTCCTCCAAACCCCAAAACTCGAATTCAACACAATATGTCGCAGGCACTTCTAGAAATATAAGATCAAGTCATCTTATCATATTTTGATCCATTCAAGAAATAAATATATATCATCATACATTCACCATTCATATAATCAAATAATAATACTTAAATATCCACAAATCTCATTATTTACATTCTCAATATTTACAAACCCAATATTGTTATTATAAGTCTATACAGGTCATAATGTATATTAATTAATATACATATCCTACCCAAAAGCTACACTCCTACTCTGATGCTGCCTCTTTGGTCTTCACGTAGCACCCACAGCTCACAACCTGCGCGTGATAAAAATCAACGCGCTGAGTGGAAGACTCAGTGGTGCTAAATAATTATAAACTTAAATAACCAAGTAATAAATCACAAAAATCTTGAAAATACTTAAATCAAAATATATATATATTAAATATAGAAAACGTGCTAATAAAATTCAATGTTTCGAAACCGTAAGGAAATTCTCATCTTAAAAATGTAAACCAACTCAATATAAATAAGAGAATAACACAAATACATATATATGATTTCGATTCCTTTATAACGAAATAAAATTCCATTTTTTTTTATTAAGGCTCACACCTATATCGAATGAATGTAAGCAGATTCGATCGTGCCCTGTGAAAACACCACCCACCAATCACACAATCGTTGCCTGTGGAAGTGCCACCTTGGCCTGTGAAAGCAGCACCCACCAATCACACAACCGTGGTCTATGAAAGCACCACCGTGGCCTGTGCAAGCACTACCATAAATAATAAGCGCGTTCGCCTATTTATAAGGGCTGATAACCTTAGCATATGATCATAGCTCCACCAAACAGAACGGGCTGATAACTTGAGCATGCTCACATATCGCAATACATCTCATCATACCACATGTCAATCATTATAGTACAACCCAAAATAAATACATTCTCCCACAAATAATCTCATTTCTCATTCACCAATCCTTATTTAAAAATATTTTATAACTAACACTTATTATTACAAAATACCTTTACTTACAACTTGTAAATGCATTTCAAATCCTTTTACATTTAAAGCCAAAACTATACTTTCTTAATCACAAATAAACATAGCTTTAAAATACTTAAAGTTCAACATTTAAAAGACCAAAATCATGCCTTACCTACTAAAGGAGGTTCGACCTCTTTATGAAACCAAAGGAGAAAAAGCTTTCTCCATCAAATGCTTTAATTACTAACTCAAAACATTACTCCAAACCATTAAATCCATTACTTTAAACACTTAACCATAAAACTCATTTTACCGTTTCAAAACCTTCTTTAAGTCTTGAAAAATGCTAAGACATTAGAATTTCAATTTAAGCTTTAAATCATCACAAAACCACTTATAAACATACTCATTTAGATTAAAATCAAGCTTAAAAATCAGAGGAATCAAAATGCCCTTCACCTTACCAAGGTTCGGCCATTCTTTCAAATCAAAGGGGAAAAAGGTTTCTTTCAAAATTAATATCATAAATCATAAGGAAAACCACTTCAAAACTCATTTACAAACATAGAAAATCTAAAACAACAACAAAATTCAATGCCCTTCCTTTAAGGAGGGTTCGGCCATTCATGAGAGGAGAGGGAGGAGAGGTTCCTCTTCCCATTCAAGCATTCTCTCATTCTTATAAATCATAGGAAAACACACTAAAACATCCACAATACACTTTCCCCAACTCAATTTACACATTTCCTCAAAAATCATTCAAAACCTAAAAATTGCAACTTAAAGAAAATGAAAGAGGAAATGAAGTAGTAGTGCACTAACCTTTCAATCAAGCCTTAGAAAGCTTCAAAAAGCTTCACTCCTTCGCTTTCTCTTTCCCCTTTAAGGATGGTTCTCCAACCTCTTCAAAATAGGAGAAAAATCCCATGAAAATCAAAAATTAACATACAAGATAGAGAGAACATGATTTATTGCATTAATTTCATATCTAATCTTAGAATTCTACTTAATAAATCACAAAACCCAAAAATTCACAACTTACCTCTTCAATGGCAACTTCAATTCTCTAACTTAGGAACTCCAAATTTTAACTCCTACTACTTGTTTCTTAAGGTTTAATCACAATTCTTTGGTTTAATTAGGTTATTTAGTGGTAATTTGTGGTAAGAAAATGAAAGAAAATGGAGAAGGAAGAAGAGATGGAAATGGCGTGGGAGATGGAGATGGGAAGAAGAAAGAGAAGTTGTTGCTTAAGTAGCAAAGTCAAACTTTGCTTCCTCTTTTTATGCTAAATCAAGGGCCATGATCAAGTCCTAAGTAATCTCATCCAGTGGCTCTAAATATTCCTCAAATAATTCTCTTTCAATTATTATTTAACTCCACAAATTAATTAAATTAACTCCACAAAAATAATTACTCATTTATTCCTTAATATGTTACGCTAGAAATAATATTCATTAGTTGCTGCAAATCTCTAAAAATATTCAAAAAATATTTTCTACCCACCTAAATCATACAAACATGCTCCAAAAATATTAATTAACATAATACACACACATAGTAATTTTTCCGAACTGAAATAATACCAAGTCCCGGATCGATGGTACTATTCACAGACTGATAAATCACTATCACCGACACTGAAAAAGAGGCTATTACAAGTGCATTATTAGGCATTTGCCAATTATAAATCAGATGCAGAGCGACTATGCTCCATTTCTAGTTATTCTCCCTTTGGCCCAGCTAGGAAAGTCATCTCAAGATTTCGACACAGATCTTAGTCTAATAGGGAACCTACCCATTCTTTAGTTAAAAATATACCCTTATTCAATCTCATATGCTCTAATTTTTGCCTAAGCCGTTCATTCATGTTTTCGGCTTAGCGAGCTTTTTCCTTTTTTATTCTTTTTTATTTGCCCTAACTTTTGCTTAAGTCACCCTTTTCAAGTTTTCAACTGTAGCGGGCTTTCTTTTTTTTCCACTAATTTTTTTTTAAGTCGCCCTTTTCGGGTTTTCAGTTTAGCGAGTTCTTTTTGTTTTGTTTTTTTGACTGGTGTCATATTTGTCATCAAACCAACTGCTATAGGTCACCGTACGTTTGCTCGGTGTTGGAGACATATCTTTGAAGATTTTGTGGAAGTTTAGGCCATATTTTGCATATTATTACCACATTAGATGGATCCACCCATGTTGGTATATACAACATGTCCTAGTGTCTTCATATAAGCATTGTATGCCCCTGTGTGGGTCAACAATGACCATGGCCTTGTAAACTAGAGACTCGATTGGCACCACAGCTTCCATTCAGTAAACCAGAGAATAAAGATTTGCGCCATTCACAGACTCAATGGTGGTCTTGTAATCCTATAAAACATATTGCAATTTACTAGCCCATCCTCCATCCTCGATGAATCTCAACCATTTTCCTCAAAATCTTTTTCTTTTTATTTTTTATTTTTTTATTTCTTTTCTTTTTTTCTTTTCTTTATCATTTTTTCTTTTGATATTCTTGATTGCGGCTTCCATCGCCCCATTCGCCTGTGGATGATTCGGTGAAGACTAAAGATGTTCAATTCCATACTTTGCTAACAACATTTTCACTTCTGTTCAAAACTAAACTCCATTATCTGTTACTACATTATGGGGGACCTCATATCTGCAGCTATGACTCTTTTTTATGAAATTGGCATTTTACTTGGCATTTATGTTTTTGAAGGATTCTGCCTTAATCCATCTTAAGTACATCTATTCTGAGTGCCTAACCTATTGGCATAACAAGAAAACAAATTATGAATTTAATTAATTGGTTTTGCCATAGACGTTTCATCTTAAACATAAAATTTCTTCGACCTGCCTAGGTTAACTGATATATAAGCTTATCGCCTTCTGAATTTGATAGCTTCATTGCACCTTTTGAGAATATTTTCTTGATCATAAATGGACCTACCTAACTAGGCTTGAATTTTCCTATTGGTTCATGAATGTTCGATCTCGTCTCTTTCAGGACCAAATCTCCTACTCTCAATAGCTTTATATTGGCCTTTTGTTAAAGTGCTTAGTCATTCTCCTTTTGTAGAGTTTTTCCATAAATATGGTATTAAGCCTCTTTCTGTCTAGGAGAGCTAACTCTTGATAAAGGCTTTCAACCCATTGACATTCTGGAATCCTAGATTCCATCATTATGTGCAAGGATCGTACTTCTATCTCAATCGACACCATAACTTCCATTCCATAAACAAGAGAATAAGGAGTTGTCCATTCACAAACTCTGTGGTGTTCATATAATCCCATAAGGCATATTGCAATTTACTAGCCCAACCTTGATGACTCTCAGCCATTTTCCTCAAATTCTTTTTCTTTTTCTTTTTTTTTCTTTTCTTTTGAATTTGCTTTTCCTTGTCATTTTTTCTTTGATATTCTTGATTATGGCTTCCACTACTCCATTTGCCTGTGGACGATTTAGTGAAGACTGAAGATGTTAATTCCATACTTTGCTAATAGCGTTTTCACTCATGTTCAAAACAACTCCATTATCTGTCACTACATTATAAGGGACCTCATTAAGACTCTTTTTAATGAAATTGGCCATCTAATTGGCGTTTATGTTTTCGAAGGATTCTGCCTCAACCCATCTTGAGAAATAATCTACTGCCACAACTACGAATTTGTATCCATTGGATCCTGCTGGTGAAATTTTGTAAATAATATCTATTTTCTAATCTACAAATGGCCATAGCAAAATAGAAGGATGTAATTCTGATGTAAATTAGGTCTCCATGACTCTGACTTTTGAATCCCCTTTTAATAAAAGAAATATAATCTCTGTCTATTCCCAACTAGAAGAACCGTTATGTACGAATCTTCTTTACTAAAGTTTTTCCACTCATATGGGTGTCGCAAACTCCCACGTGGATTGGTTCCATTATTTTCTCAGCTGCCTTCATCGATACACATCTCACCAATACAACATTTGGCATTCTCTTGTCTAGCTGACTGTCTAAGACTCTGAACCAGAATGTCAAGCATTGTAAGGCTCATTTGTCATCTCTAGTAGTTTATTCAGAATAAACTCTCTTAGACATCCACTATAGCATATCGTGGAACCATGGTCGATCATCTTTCAATGATGGTTTTTTTAGATCTCTACATTTTGACCCGTCTAATCTTCTTGGAAACTAGAATGACCTTGGCTAACCAATCAGGATAGTGAACCATTTCTTGGAAATTCAGCATTACTCTACTGGGCCACTTCCTCTCTAATCTTTTCAATCCATTTTGGTCTCAATCTTCTTTCCCTTTTGTTTCACTGGATGGGACCTGTGATATAGCAGAATGGAGTGCTCAACTATAGATATCCCAATACCCGGAATGTCCTTGTAACTCCATGTAAATGCTTCTTTCTTATCCATAAGCAAGCGTCAAAATTTCATGCTTAATCTTTGCATTAGAGAAGGCCCAATTGACAAATTATATTTTGTGTAAATATTAAATTCGAGCATGGGCGATGAGTTAATGTCAAAAATGTGCATGAGTTTATCTAATTTGATGAATGGAACCATAAGGAAAGAAGTCAAACAAGTAAGAAAAATTAAAATGCATTTTATTGAATAATGGATAAATTTATTAATAATCAGTATCAAATGTAGAAATATCAGGAGAAGAGGCATCCTTCCTCCTCAAAACTCTCTTCTTTTGAAAATCTTATTGCCAAAATGAAGTGCAAGATTGACAATGACCTCCTCGGTGCTTTTTTTTTTTGTATTTTGAGCTTTAAGGTCTTTAACTTCTTTTGCGGAGCTTCAGTGGCTACAAGGTTAGATATGATGTAGGTATGCATGAATGCATGGAGATGGAAATGTTACACGAAATGCAATCACACAATACGACATCGTGAAATGCAACTAATGTTATATTCTGTCATGATTCGGTCAAGACCGTTCAAACTGAAAATCAAAGAAAGACTTTTGAGAATTGCAAGAATCAAAATTTGCTTTATTTTGTAGCCAAATATTTGGAATGTCTCGTTTTGCTTATTTTTTTATTCCTTTCTTTTTGCCTCAAACAATGTTTGAGCAGGGTCATTTATTTATATATGATCAAAATTTTTTTTCTTTTTTACTCTCCTTTTTTATTTTTGAATTTTGATTTCTATTTTGGATTTTTTTCGAGACATTGAAAATATTTGGCTCAAAATAAATAGCTTCATATATTTCTCCAAAGATTGACTTCTTATAATAGTCCCTTTTGGCCCTATCGAGGTTTTTATACTCTTTTTTTTTTTAAAAAAAGCTCAAGCCCAAGACCTTTGATATGGTGTATCATCCTCCAATGCCCTATTTCCACAAGGCAGTTCGCACATATGGTGAAACATGTATCCACACCTTGGAAGATTCATGGCTTCAATTTGTGCTTACTTGATTTCAAGCAAGCTGATGTGTAACGCCCTAACTCCAACCACTAGAGGAATTGTCTACTTTGGATCAAGCAGGTTCCATCCCATACTAGATTGGCAGGACCCGCACGGTTTTGTCCAGCAGGTGAAATGAGAACTTTTCAGGAGGTCATCCATCCCAGCATTTCTGTCAAGCGAGCACGCTTAATCTTGGAGTTTTTCCAACTCTCCAACCATTTCACCAAAAGGCGCCTCTGATAATTAGTTACCCCATTTTCGATATATGATCCGATTCATTTCTATGTCCTGCATTTCACTACCCTAGCTAGCTTGCCATCCTATAAGCTCGTTAGAAACGCTCTCTACCCACCCTCTTAGGATCGCTTTGCCGGATCGGGATGTCACAGGCCCACCAGCTTCTGCGTGGTTCGTCCTTGAACCATATATCTACTGGAGGGGGTCAGGCTCTGATACCAAATTGTAACGTCCTGACTCCAACCACCAGAGGAATTGTCTGCTTTGATTAAGTCGGTTCCATCCCATACTAGATCGGCAAGACCTGCACGGTTTTGTCCCGCAGGTGAAATGGAAACTTCCAGGAGTTCACCCATCTTAGGATTTCTGTCAAGTGAGCGCGCTTAACCCTGGAGTTCTTCCAACTCTCCAGCCATTCCACCTTTTCCTTTGATGATTAGTTACCCCTTTTTCGATATATGATCCAATTCATTCCTCTGTCCTGCATTCTACTACCCTAGCTAGCCTGCCATCCTAGAAGCTCGCCAGGAACCCTCTCTACCCGCCCTCTTAGGATCTGTTTGCCAAGTTGGGATGTCACATGATGGGCCTCTTTTAGGGGTCTCTATATGTTGGTGTTTAAACTAGAGGAACTTCCTTTTTAAGCACTTGAGTTTTGGCCTTAATTTGGAATGTTAAATTTTGAAAGAGCTCCTTTGACTCACTTTGATTTAAGCACTTCTCTTAATTCTCTTCCTCTTCAACATTTCAAATAGCAAGATTGGGACATGACAAAATATTCTTATATGGCTTAAAACATGTTACATGATGCATGAGAAAAACACAACACAATCATAGCATAAGTATATACAAACAAAGGGAAACAAGAATTGGGAAATGCATTATCACCATCCTTATATCTCCCACACATGATTCAAGGTTGAAAGTGTTTCTAAAACCTTAGGACATATTGGTTGGCCCCATAAACCATCATGGGGTTTTGGATCGATGCCTCTCACATTTTTTGAACGAATGCAACAATATTTAATTATTAAGGTAGTCCTAAAGGAAGGAAATAAGAGCAATTACATAAGCTTTGGTCGGGCTTATTAAGTCTTGAGTTCCATAAGTGAGAATTGGTTGTTTTCTCTCATTAAACTTTAGGTCTAAGCCAGTGGTGCTAACGAATTGTGTCAATTTGTTTAATATACTAAAAGGAACTTGACTTATGGGTTGTGTATATTAATGGTGGATCCCAACAGTCGAGTAGATTGAAAGGATCACAATCCTCAATATCACCTTTAGGGTTTAGGGTAGAAAAGAAATTAAGAAGAGATAAATGCATAAATGACATTTATAAGTATAAAAAAGTAAACTGAATTTAAAATTAATATCATTATTAAAGATTATGAATAAGTGGATAACTTTTGGAGTCAACTCTGTACTTAAACCTAAAATTAAAAACCAGAGATTTTAGGTTCGATCCCTAGCAGAGTCGTTAGGCTGAGGAAACTTGATTTTTTATAAATAAGGTTAAATTGAAATGGGTTTAGTTAATTTTGTTTTTGAAAAGCGATTTTCTTTTATTAGACTCGTTTATTAATCCTTAGAAATGGCGATCTTTTTGAAAAGGGATTTGTAAAAGTCTCTTACATTGATAAGAGTTTTTTATTTTAGAGTCGCCACCCTGTTTAAGAAAATTCTCAAATTAGTCAATTCTTTGAAATCGACTAACTCAGTTTTCAAACTAGAGATAGGGTTCAGGAGTTAAGTACAATAATGGAAAAATGTTAGGGATCCATATCGCTCAGTTAAACCGACCTCCTCGTTGTCCATTAATTTACAATGCTTTAATAATAATATTAACTAGAATTGAGATGTAAAATGTATTTTAATGCAATTTTGGAAAGCATGTCAAACATACATATAATTTCATCCATAAAACATGAAAGTAAGCCATCCAAAGAAGGGGATTGAAGAGAAAAGAATACAAACCATGTCCTAAAATATATTCTACCAATTAATCCTTCCAAATTTCTAAAATCCAACTAATTATTACATATAAGTAAGAATACGACCCATTAAGGTCCTCTACATTGGGCTAATATTAACAAACAATGAATAAACTTAAACTAAGAACCCAAACCATGGAATACATACATCCATAAGAGTTAAGTGGCAAACATAATCATTCACTATGACAAAATGATGAATGTTAATGTTAGGATGTTCTAAGCTAAAGTTAGATGGTTAGGTTAATAAGAATAAAAGAATATTAAAGTAAAGTGCACAAAAAGTAAAGTACTAGAATTTAAAAAACTAGAAAGTAAATGGCAGAATAATAAAACATTATTATTCATCTTAGAATAAGATTTGAGTTCAAGAATTTATTATTCATCATGAATGATGAACAACTATGACTTTCATTACCCATTTTCCCTCTTTTTTTGCTTATCTGGATCAAAAATTAGTTTTATGTGCTCTTTAAGCAAGAATAATGCTTAAGGCTTAACTCGATTGGATCTCGAAATCAAGGCTAGATTATTGATTTTAAGTTGTTGAGACTGAAATGAAGGTTTTGTTGCACAAACCACACATAATGGTGCACAGATCTTGCCCTAATCAAAGAACCTAAAAATAAGCCTTCTGAAACCATTTGGGAAGAAGTGGCATAGGGCCCATGCTAATGGTGTGCGCCACAAGCTAGTAACCACACCACACATAGTGGCTTGCGCCACTACTATCCTCAGTGCACCACTTCGATGTAGAAAACCCTCTTTTGGTTAATCCAAGGTTTTTCTCATAACCAGGCTTACGAACAGTAACTTAGGCCATCAAAGAAAAGAAAAAGAGGGACAATAAGGGGTTTAGACTCTTATTTTACCTTTTTCTTAAAGAGAAACTCGAGATTGAATCAAAAAATGGTAAGGAACAGTTAAGAACTTTGTTCTTTGGTCAATGATCCAACATTTGTTTACTTGTCTAGTGTTTTTCAGAAAAGTTGATTTCCAAAGCCACTGAAGTTCTTTGTACAAAGATATTCTCCCTTAAAGCACATCAATAACACTTGCTAAGGAAATGTATTAAGGGGTTTTGAGAATCAAAAATGCAAAAGTTTGGTTAGGCAACAAAAATTTTCTCCATTTTGGACATTCCCCAATGCCTCTATTTATAGGAAAATGGGGAATATTGCCAATTTTAGGGCTTATGTGGCAAGTGCCATAGGTGGGCCCCCAAAAAGGGTTGGGTCCTATTTTCACAAAATTAGTCTGGATGGCACGCAAAATGAGACAATGCACCAGGACGTGTCATAGGCAGACCTAGGATCCGTTTCTTGGCCCTATTTCAATGCAAACCTTGAAAACGTGAAAATGGTCCAATGAGTTACATTTCTTAAACTATGATCATTAATTTGAAAATCAAATTTATCGGATATCTCAAACTCATTTTATCACAAAAAAAAGTTACCATCACTATGTCCTTTTAAGCAAAAATTGGGTGTCCACAGAAACTATTGCTGATATAGATTATGATCTAATTATTTTAAAAACTAAACTTTGGTAAACCAAAAAGCTTCTAGAAAGATCAATCACTTTAAGTCAACCAAAAAGCAAGAAACATCAGTTATGTGATTCTCTTGAATGTCTAAGACCTTCAAAACACTCACACCACACAATAAAATATCCAAAGCCATATAAATATCTATTTAGCTTCTCAATCGTAACATTAACACCACAACAAGCAATAACATAATGCTAGTAGCTTGGTTAATAATATGAATGCACTCAAATACATTAATTGAAGTATCATGATTTGCGGTGGTGATACCAAGAACATAGATTCCATTGACTAGATGATAAACAACACGGTACCAGCTATCAACGTCGACAATCAGTTAAACACTTAATAGTAACCAATATAAAACTCTAACCTTTATATTTTTTTTTTTATTAGGTCAGGAGGTTGAAATTTTTGCTATTCCATTTTGCTGCATGCATACTAGTTATCAAAATTTGATAATTCATCAATTGATATCATGTAAAAGTGTTGAGGTAAGTTATGCCAAAAATCACATTTTTTTTCTCTTATTATGTATTTATAGAGCCATGACTATTGACAGGTCATTGTTTGTATTTTATTTATAATTTTTTCTATAATCTTGGATTAATGTAACCCATAGAGCATACACAGGCAAAATAAAGTTGATTGAACTAGAGATTGACGCGTGGAAGGACAGGCTCTACTGATGGATTTTTTTCTCATAAAACTATATACTTTTTGTAGCAGTTCATAAGAACCACCATAAAATCTTTTTGTTTGAAAAGTGGTTTAATCTCCATTGTTAGTTAAGTGTTTGTCATGTTGGCTTTCAGGTTTTTATTTGAATGACTATATTTTTGTTTTGTTTGAATGATTATACTTTCAAATTTTGTTATTAGAAGATTGGTGTGTTATTGTATTGATTGATTCCTTTTTAGGAAATTAGGGATTTGATTTCTACCTAATGACTTAATTTATTGTAAGTAATCATTTGTTGGGATTATTCTTACTTTAGTTCTAACAAATTTTCAAGTGTTCTTATTCTTTTTTTTTTTTAAGCATGATAACTCCATGATAACGCTTGTATAACTTTAAAATCAGACATGATAATAGTTGAAAAGGAGAAGTGATTTTAATTTGTAAGTGATTTGTCTAAATTTGTATGACTTCATGTCTAATTTTAAGCAATTAAGAAAAAATGCTTTAAGTTTATGAAATTTCTTGTATTTCGTGATGTGTTTGTGATTGGGTAAATATAAAGTTAATAATCTTCTTCTTTTGTAATTTGAGTAAGATAACCTTGACGTTTCAGGCTCATGAGCAGCTCAGAGCTGCTCTCTTGACTATGTTAGAAGAATTATCATCAGACCTAGAACTTCTACAGGTCCACCTGTTTATATTGATGACAATCAAATTTCAATAGTTCCTCAACATTCAATGTATGTCTTATTTTTTTTTTTTTTTAAAAAAAAGGTTTGTTATTGTAACAAAGCTTTTCTAATTCTTTTTTGATCCATAATTTATTTGAAAGCAATCTCATGTCTAATACATTATAGATAACCTATAGCCTTACATTTTTTTGAAATAATAGTTCCAGTTAGATGCTTTTTTAGCAAGAAAATGGAAACAAAATGAAATTTTTAATGTTCTTATAGATGTAATTTGTGTTCTTTCTACTACATTTTCTTTTATCATTTTATTCATTTTCTACATGCTATTAACTATCCATGTGGCTTGTGGTTTTCAGCAAGTATTGGTGGTGTTAATTGGGTTTTAAGTTGAAATGAAACTTTTCATATTTTAGTTTTATGAAAATCACGTACTATATGAGATTCAGTAATCGTAATCAGATTTGTAAATAATTAATTTTTCTTTTAAACAAGTAAATAATAAAATTGATTATGTAATTCCCAAATTGTTTTATCTTGAAACTAGTTCTTCAATTTTAATGATAGTTAATTTTTAAAAAAAAAAAATTTAACAAGCTATTATGGGATATATTTTTATCTTTAGTTATAAAAATAATTCAGAAAAAAATGATTTACTCATGTAACGCAAAATATTTAGACTCTATGCACTTCAATAGCGATTTTTTTATTATTTTAGATTAAAATATTAAAATAATAATAAATTTTTACGGTATTTAAATTGGAAGTAAAAATGTCTTTCTATTACATTATTTAGTGGTTATATTGCTCATTTCATTATTATAGTATATATATTTGATAAGTATTTAGTTCATTTAATAACTAACCAAATATAAAAGAAATAACTGCTCATATCAATTTATTAAATCATCTTTGATTAAGTGTTGATATTAAAAAATCTTAGTGCTTTGTTAATTAGTGAAATATTATATAGGAAGATAAAAAATTATTTATATGACTAAAATAAAAGACAAATAGTCCTTAGTTTAAACTAAAATTACTTATAAAATTATTAATTTTCAATAATAAAATCCTATTTTCCAACTTGCAAGATGCCCTGCACATTAATCTTTGCCACTAAGAGATCTGGTTAGTTTTAATTTATAAATATATTTGTTTTATGCTATAATTATAATTTCTAAAACTAACAAAATATTTAGAGAATGTCAATTGAGTTTCATCCAAACATTGATAATTTTAGTTGAACTGATACTAACAGTTCTTCTTCTAAAAAAAATATTAATAATTTTAGTTGAAGTTCATTTAAACATCGGTAATTTTCGGTTTGGAGCTACTCTAACGAATGTATATTAGATGTCATTAATTATTAAATGAAAAATTGCACAAAATTAATATTTATGATTGTTGTCTTATATATACCCTTAGAAAGAGCTAATAGAGATTTCTGTTGCTATATCTAAGGTAAGCTCTCTAATAATTTATTTTTAATTTCTCTATATATTGCAATTGTTATATTCATGAGTATTTAGTTCAATAATTAATTAATTTCAATATTAGATATAAATGATTATTGATAGACAATGCTAAATTGATACCCATGTTAGTATAAGTCATTTAATGTTTAACATTTTTTATCTATATTAAATAAAGACAATTAGTTTTATATAAATAAAAAAATTAATTTTATTCAAAAATATAATTATTTCATTTGAATTTTCTTTTTAAGGCAATTAACATCAGCTTAAAGGACTATATTTAATTTAAGGGACTTCTGAAATCTGAAATAAAAACTAGACTTTGTAAATAATATTTTAGTAGATTAATAGTGAAACTTTTATGTGCTAAACGAAATAAACAAAAACCAAAAATTTGTTACAACGATCAAAATAAGAATTACATAAATATAAATAACTAAATTGATAAAAAAATACGAAATATATTATTACTTTAAAATAAATACCTAATTATTATAAACCACTAAATTATAAAATAAACTTTTAATAAAAAATTGAAGTTACTCAATTTTAAAATTATTCCATTATCTTAATTTTATATTCATAAAGTACTAATTTCACATAAATATGATGTAATTTTCACACCTCAATTTCACATAGTCTATTTATTATTATTATTATTATTATTATTTCATTTTATTATTAATCAATATTTGCAAAGGAGAATTTTATTACGCAACATAAGAAATGGTACGTTATTTATTTTAAATTTATTTATTTTATTTAATAAATAATCAAATTTCAAATTATTAAATACAATTATATGAACAGGGCAATAAACAATATAATCAAATGATAGATAATTAGAAAAACCAACAACTGCAAAAAAAAGCTGAACAAAGAAAGAAGATAGATTTCAACAAATTATAGTAAAGAAATGACCCAAGTGATGAAATATATGCAATGCAAAGAAGCAAAGGAAAGAGTGCCTATGTAGAGCACAACTACAATTTTGCGAACACTACGATAAGACGAAATTATATTATAGTAATGATAAATAGATATATCATGTTAAAATTTATTAAATCATAGTACTCTCTTAGGAGAATTATTATATCAACCTATGTGTTCACCTCTTCACAAACTATAGAATGTCTCTCCATGCAACTATTGTGGCATTAAGAGGTTTGAATATGAGACGCCCTCATTTTGCTATCAGAGTGACAAAGTGAAGCTTGCAATAACAAAAATATCAAAATATTTGTTGGATTTATTCCCCTCAACTAATGATGAAGCAAAGGAATTCAATAAAAATATTAGATTGCACAACATTATCTTTGCATTCACTTTATTTGGAGTTAATTTAAAAAGGATCTAACAACAGGTAGAAAAAAAATTTTACAATTTTCGAGCTCAATGACAAATATACCATGAACTCCCTAATTTGCTGCCAACAGATGGTCAGCTGTGGTATTTTTAATTGTATTTTTATGACAATAATATTAAGTTGCATAATAAGATGAGAAGCATTAGCAATGCGCAACTGAATGAATTGGTTATAAAAAAGATCATGGGAGTCCTTCAAGATAACCCTTATGCATAACTTTTTTGACTCTTAAATGATTCAAGTGTAAAACAGAGCTTGACAATCAAAATAGTTGCAGACCTAAGATCAGATCAAAGGATATACAACTCTCCAACATTGAATGAAGTGGGAGCCATTTGGGTAGAAGGAAACAATCCAAATGCATCATTAGAAAGAGGGATTATTGTTGAGGTCCATTCTCGATATAGCCCCAATTACACAGAGAGGACTAGCCCTAATTACACAAATCAAATAAGCTTTCTTACGCTGACATTCACATCAGCTGCAAAGGTGATACAAAGCGAGGAACAAGGTAAACTACTTTTATATATAAAAATACTAATTAATAAAATCAATAACACATTGGTATTAAACTAACACTAACAAATGTGGTATTAAAAATAAATGCAGTTATCAAAAGAGGTGGAGTGAATAAAGTGTCATGTATGGAGTATTATTGCTATAAATTGCAAGTTAGAGAAATTGATGAATTAGTGCTTCTTATGGATGGACACCTATTGCAACAGTTTGTTGTGGACATATATATCAAACTAGAAACAACAAGACTTGATTACTTCAGAACACAACAGACACAAATCATGTCAGAATTATACCAAGAAATTGTGGACAACGTTAAAGTAGGAGAAATAAGAGGGAAGAAAGTCCTAAAGGGTCTGTGTTGCCAGCATCATTTATTGGAGGCTTGAGAGATATGCAAAAATGATATCTTGATACAATGGCTATAGTACAAAAGTATGGCAAGCTAGATCTTTTCATTATAATGATATGTAATCTGGAATGGGAGGAGATTATGCAAGAGAGAAACCACCACAAACAGCTTAAGACAAACTAGACTTGACTTCTAGAGTATTTTGAGTGAAACTACAAGATCTAAAAGAACAGTTGTACAAGAAAGAGATCTTCAGCAAAGTTGCAGCACACATGCATGTAATTGAGATTCAAAAGAAGGGATTAACACATGCACATATGTTAACCATTCTTTAACCAACATACAAATTAACAAGTCTAGACAATTTTGACAAACATGTAAGTCCAAAGATACCGGATGAGGAGCAATATCCAGAATTGTATGAAATAGTTGTCAAACATATGATGTACGAACTGTGCGGAGGAGAAATGCAAAATGTCCTTATATGATGGATAATAAATGCAGGTTTCGTTATCCGAGGTAATATTTTTCAAAAACTACACAAGGAAAAGATGGATATGTTATTTATAAGAGACCAAACAATGGACGAGAGGTATGTCATATTACTTGTGTTAATTTTTTAATATAAAAAATAACGATAATTAATTATAAATTCAAAATATTATATTTGAAATCATTGGTATAGGTTAGAGTAAGAAAGAACAGGTTAGATAATAGATGGGTTGTCCTTATAATCCATATCTTTTAACAAGATACAACTGTCATATCAATGTCGAGATTTGTGTTGGCCTAAAGGGAGTCAAATATCTATACAAATATATCTACAAAGGGCACAATAGGATTGGAGTATATGTCTCCAATGAAGATGAAGAAGTAGATGAGATATGACAATTTCAAGATGCAAGATGGGGTGTCTGCACAAGAAGCAATGTGGAGGATCTTCGAGTTTGAACTAAATGAAATAAACCCTCTTGCTATCAATCTACAGCTGCATTTAACAAATAAACAGATGGTATCATTTTTAGAAAATGAGAAGCTTGATCATGTTATAAAGTAGGATCATGTGTCAAGAACGATGCTAATAGAGTATTTCAAAAGATGCTTTATTGATGCAAAAGCAAAAGAACTACTTTATAAGGAATTTTCCAAGCGTGTGGGACAAGCAAGGTAAAGTTGGTCTAAGTAGAAGAAGAGGCAAGTAATAGGGTACGTAAATGCAGCGAATCCAATTGAGGGGGAAAGGTATTCCTTGAGACTACTCTTGAGCCATGTAAAGGGCCCACAACCATTTGGCGATGTTTAACAGTAGATGATTTTCCATGCTGAACATTTAAGGACTCGATAATTATAAAGGGACTCCTTGAATCAAAGTAAAGTGCATCACATTGTATGGAGAAGCAGTAGCATACTAGATGCCATCAGAATTAAGGAGACTCTTTGCTACAATATCAGTATACTATAAGTTAGCAGATGTGAGGAAATTATGGGATGATCACTTTGATGCCATGTCAGATGATTTCAGTAGATTGCACTTGAACTCAACACATACATAAATCTTATACACATTGAAGAGTATAGAATATCACTTGGAGAGTATGGGAAAAAAAATTAAGAAGTATGACTTGCCGAGATGCATAGGATCAAACACATTAGTCAATCGGTGACTCAAGAGAAATTACAAATGAAATGGCAATTGAAATACCTTAAGAGGACATCGATTTAGTTTCAAAATTGAACAATGAGCAACTAAATGCATATAGAATGATATTGGATAAGGTGAACTCAAACATCCGTGGGGCCTTCTTTGTGGATAAACCAGGTGGGACAGGAAAGACATTTTTATATTGAGCACTACTTGTAAATGTAAGATCTACAGGAAATGTAGCGCTTGCAACAACAACCTCAGGTGTAGTGACGACAATAATGCCAAGAGGCAGGAGTGCACACTGGTGGTTCAATATACCATTGAATCTAATGGAGTCAAGTTTATGTGGCATATCGAAACAAAGCAAATAGGCAGAAGTAATCTATAAGGCAAAACTTATTATATGGGATGAGGCACCCATGACTAAGAGACTAGTAGTAGAAACAGTCAATAGAAGCATGAAGGATATAATGGAATGTCTTAAACCATTTGGAGGAAAGGTAATAGTGTTGGGGGGAGATTTGAGGCAGTGTTACTAGTAGTTCCTAAACCAACAAGACAAGAGACAATTATTGGAAGTCTCGTGAAGTCTTACTTGTGGAGGTGTTGAGATTGATAAACAATATGAGATCTAGAATCGATAGATATTTCAGTGAATTCCTACTTAAATTCAGTAATGGAGAAGAGCTAACAAATGATGAAAGAAATATACTAATACCAAAAGAGATAGTAGTGAGGTATGAAAATGACAACAACTGTGAGAGGGCATTAATTGATATAATATTTCCATCATTGTGTGATAATGCAAGCTCGGCAGAATACATGACCAATCGTGCGATATTGAAAACAAAAAATGAATATGTCGACAATCTTAATCAAAAGATGATACATAAATTTCCTTGTCAAAGCAAGATCTATAATAGTTTTGATGAAGCAACAGATGACACGAATAACTACTACCAAGAGGAATTTTTGAACACTTTGTTGCCAAATGGACTGTCTCCGCACAAGTTCGAACTGAAAGTACACTATCTAATAATGTTAATTAGGAATATGGACCCTTCAAATGGTTTATGCAATAGGACCAAAATGGTTATTTAGAAATTTTAAGATCAATGTAATTCATGCAGAAATAACTATAGGACAACATGCTGAAAAACAAGTATTTTTATTGAGAATAAACAATCTCATTTCGTTAAAAAAAAAAGGAGTTTCCAATTTGTTTATGTTTTGCAATGACAATAGATAAAAAAGCTCAAGAGCAAACAATCTCATATGTCGGTGTATATTTATCACAAGATGTTATCTCTCATGGACAACTTTTTGCAGCACTATCAAGAGATATATCGATGTTGACAATAAAAGTTGTAAAATCAGAAAAAAATAGCAGTATGCACAAAAAAATTAATTTATGAGGAGGTCTTATTACCAAAAAGGTAATATAAAAATAATACTTAAATCCAAGAATATTTACAATAATCATTACTTTTATTTTGAATGATAATGAATACTAATGTAGCATCTTTTCACGTTGCAACGAATGAGTATTTTAATTAGAAATGTATAAACAAAACTCAAAGTGCTATTTAAAGGTATATGCAAAAATATCATCTTTATTCAATTAAAAATGTATAAACAAAACTCATTATATAAATAATATTTAAATTAACCGTTGCATTTATTTAATCTAAGTAAGGACTTGTGTGTTATATTATATAAATAGATAAAAAGTAAATGAGTACAAAATGAGTATAGCAAGAGTGCACGCCATAAAAAATTAATATATAGAAAAACACAAATGATTTTGTATTTTCGAGATGTGGGTCCAGTCCATTAGCCCCCCATTAAAAAGGCCCAATTCTACCAACCAAAACAGTCGGCAATTAATAATAATTAATTAAAATATTTGGAATTAAAACTTCTTTTTTTTTTATATTTATATTTCTCATGTAAAATTTGGTTGCCAGTTCCCACTAAAGAGGGACGGAAGATAGAGAGAAGCAAATAGCAAAAGAGAGAGAAAACGTGGCAAAGTTTCTCCGGAGACTCATTTCATATTAAATAAAAAAAAAACTACATAAACGAAAACCAGAAGAAGAGAGCCACCGCTCCCTTCCTTCCCTCCTTTGCCTAGCATTTTCAATCTTTTCTCTGTAAGATCGATCTCTATGTCTCTGTACCTTTTCACCGATTCGCTTTACTATTCACTACCAATTTCGTTTCTGGCGGGAATCTGACACTCATGTCCTTTGAAGCACATTTGCGCTGTCTTTTGTATTTTCATTTTTTTTCCTGCATTTTTTTGATAGTTCAAATCACTTTCAGCTAAATCGCCATTTTCGTTTTTGTATGAGATTACTACTGTATTTGCTTTCTGTTTGCTGGGTTTTTTTTTTTATTTTTTTTAATTTAAGTTTTAATTTTTTTTGGGTGTGGCGGGGGTCATGGATTTAACATTCAATTGTGTTATTTAAGTTCTGTTTGCTTAGTGCGAAAACCGATGAAGTTTGGATGAATAAATTTGTACATTCCTAATCTTGTTTTTGTTTTTCTGAAGAAATTGCAGAAGCTTTATTCGGAACTGTAGTCAGACTGAAACTTTATAATTCTAGGGTTTCTGTTTTGTGCTTCACTGAACTCCTCATTTGTTCATCAGTGTAATCAGTTTATCAATGTATTAGTTGTTATTGGACTTGCTGGCTTCTTTTTTTATTTTTATTTTTTTTAAGTAAAAGACCTGATTTAGGAGTGGTTTTGAAAATTTTCTTACGGGGTCTGTACTAAATTGGTTGTATTGCATTTTGAATTTATGTTATTGCTTTCTCATTCCTTTTCCAAATTCGTTTGTGTTTTTTAAAGTAATTGACGACAGGAAAATATGATTAGAAGTACTAGATTCTTATCTTATGCATAGAGTTCAGTTGGGTAAGGACTTCATTTGTTTGTCTTTTACTAACTTTGGTTGTCAACCAGTGGTTTCTTGTCTCTTCATATTTCCGTTTTTGCTTGGTAGATTTTGCTTAACTTTAAAACTGTTGTGATCTATTGCTTAGGAGGTAGTTGTTGGTGTATATGTCTCAGGTGTAACAAAATCTCTTGTTGGGCCTTTGGAAATTTGTTGGGAGTTGTTCTGGGTGGTTTCTGACAATGCCTCTGTTGAAGAAAAAGCCGTTCACTTTGTTGGAACCACCCAAGGATTTGGAACCTAATGAGCTTGTATACCAAGTTCGCTTCACGAAGGAGATATTCCGAAGTTATCAGTATCCTTAAAGTTCTTAAAGTTATAGTGCAGGAGATATTATTTGGAATTGTTGTAATTACTTTTGATTTGCTTTATTTTTATCTTATTCTTTTTTTCCCATTATTCTACATTTTTTGGGCAACCAAGCTATGTTTGTTTTCCTTATTTTTGTTTAGGGCTTATTTGAACAGAACAAATTTATACCGGCAGAGAATTTGGAGCTGCAAAATTAGTGGAAAAGCTAACTTGACTTTTGAAGAGGCTTTGGTGTGTGAAAAGCAGGCAACTGAGAAAGTCCAAGCTATACCCAAAGAACTTGTGGCACCTGCATTGCATAGTATACAATATAGTAAGATCTGTTCATATTAAATATTTTCTAGTTGTGTTGGTATGTTCAGTTTCCTTTTTATTTATCTCTCATAGGTTTTGTTGACACCCAATAAAATTGCAAGCAAGTCTATGTGGATGTGAGTCATTGTTTTTTCTTATTTTGGTCTTAATGCCATTGGTTCATATGTAATGCCATTGGTTCATATACAATAATACTTTAGAATCATTTTCAGAAGCTTTTACTTTCATGTTCCTTAAGTGTCCTGTGAGGTTCACATAATACTTTTAGCAGATTGAACTCAAATTCTCATGGTACCGACTGGTACTGTAGACATTATTGGTAAATGCTTGAAATTGAAGACATGAGGGAGTAGCATATTCCATTGTTCTACAACCTAGTTTCAGTGTTTTAGTTGTTCCAAATCTCTGATATTGTTCTTGGATAGGTTTGTCAGTGTTATTTATAGATAATTACGTAAATTTGAAGTGATTTTTTATGAAATACCTTTTCAAATTTCTGCATTCTAGACTGTTCAACCACTGATTAAGATTCATTTTTGAATTTTGAATTTTCTCTAATATAATTTGGGACATCGACTATTTACTGCAAAATCTTGAATTATTCTTTTATTCCTGGAGCCAATTGCACCAATAGCACAACAGGGCTATACTGGTCCTTCAATGGATAGCAGTCGCTCATTTTTTTTCCTCTTTTTTTTCATAGCCTTTTCTACATATATATTTTTTAATTAGTGATTCCTATTTTATTCTTAATCGCCAAAGTAGTGTTTTTCTATCTGTGCTTTGGTGAGAGGGTGCTCCTCCTATGAGTTAATGTCCTTTTGGCGTTTGGCTAGATCTTCTCTCTGGAAAAGTCATGGATTGTAATCTTCCTTAGCTTTCTCCTAAAGTGAGCTGATCTAGAGCCAAGAGTAAGGAGAAGCCTTATGCTTTTGCACAGCTTTTGCACCACAATGTCAAAGTCTTAGCTCAGGCCTGTCCTTGATTTGTTTCTTGAGGTTAGGTATAACTCCTTTCCTAGAGGAGGAGTTTGATATGTGCATTTTGATTTCAGAAATAAAATGGACTGTACCCACATCTGTTTTACTATAAGTTCTATTTTATTGTTAGATTTGTTATACTTGGATTTGTATCCATTATAATTTTGCCTCATTTCAGTGCAATGCATATTTCAAATTTAGAAAAAAAGGTGGCTTGGTTACTGTGCTCATACTAAGGGTGTCAATGATGCTAATTGAGGATGGCTTGTATTTTAATTATCTACACTAGTTTTAGTGGAATTATCATTTTCCCAAGCAGCAGCCGTAGCTTTATCACTAGTTCTGTATTTCCTGCTGTATTAATCATTTCAAAATTTTTGAGAATATGAAAATTCAGCCCTTCTGTTCACCTTATTTCTTGAGATGCAGGTAGATTGGTTAATGTAAATTATATGAGCTGCTTTCAGACTATATGCTATCTATTAAATCAACGAGTCATCAACTGAATGACTTATATTTTATTAGGTTGTACAACAAGCTGATTTTGAGGTCGTCAATTGGATGATCGAGAAAACCTTAAATTGAATATGCACAGGTTTATTTCTGATTTTTAACATAAGTAAAGGAGTGACAGCCACTGTGGCAGAGTAAAGTCAACTTAAATGAAACTAAGGATTTAGTTTTTGGTAGAATTTATGCTATTAGTTAGTGGTAATAGGCACTTCTCTCTCTCTCTCTCTCTCTCTCTCTCTCTCTGGCATGATTCCAATTTCAAAGAGAAAATTTCATATGGTCATATTTTATACAGTGAAAATTTACCCTCTATTTTGTAACAAGTATGTGAAGTGGCTTGTGAATATGTTGGTTCAAGAATTGATATGAAGTTCAGGGAAATATCACAAACATATTCTATATGGTCATTGACTTTATCTCGATCTTGATTTTTTGGTGGGAAGGTATCACAAACGTATTTTTCAATTCATATAAGTGTTTTTAGTTGTTATATACAAAATTGTAATGGACTAATGTTCTTATTTATCTTCAACTTTGTGTGAATTATCAAATGCATTCAATTCAATAGATTTTTATCAATTATCCATAAGCTTGCTAAATGGTCAATATGTGGACACATGTACACATGTGTTGCTATATAAATTGATGTCGAAATGAAAAATGAACTAAATTGATGAAAGTTTTAGTATTGGGTAGATGTGATAATAAACAAAGTTCAGGGTAAATGAGATCACTAGGCCCAATTTGTAATTGATTTTGGATCTTTATATGTTGCTTTTTCCATTATTCATGTACTTGTGTCAGGTTGGTAATCACCCGTTGATTTTTCAGGTATGCTTTCACTGAAAGATCTTGCGGACACCATAGCTATGGAATTGCAGACACATTTGTTTGTGGGTGCTGAGTTGCAAGGAAGAAAGAATGGTGGTCTCTGTCATTGCAAGGTACTAAACGTTCTTGAGGAGGATACTGGTAAAATCCAGTATGAGGTAGCATGGCTAGATAAGAATAATAAAATATCGGAAACTTCAGTCACAAATAGAGATGATCTAATATGGAAGAAATTTCCTCTTAGTAGAGGCATTCTGAAGTCTTTTATTCGGGAATCTACATACCGAAGTGCTCCTTGGGTGCTTCACAACAATTTGGCACAAAAGCATGGTATCTCAACTGACCCACCACAGGAGTTAAAAGGCAAAATTTCCATCCAGGGTGGATTAGTAGTGTGCAACAAGAAAAGAAAAAACCTGGAAGATAGAAAAAGTGCTGCGGTAATTGTACTTCAAAATTTTACTTGATTTTTACAGTTGATGATATTTCCAAGTGGTCTCATATGCACCTTTGTCCAGGAAGAAGAAAAACAATCTGGAAAACATAGAAAGAAGAAAGTGGAAGGTGAGGAAGTTGAAGCAACAAATGAGGAAAAGAACAGTAAGTGGGTTTGGTTGTAACTATTATGATGCCTGTTCAAATTTGGCCTTCACTCTTCTTTTATTCAATAGCATATGCAGTTTTTCACTATATATGAATTTGCAGAAGATGGTCAGCCAAGGGAAGATCCTATCAAATATCCTATTGATGATCTATTGGTGCAGCCTGGGGCAGATGATCCTGTCTTCACCGACCGACCTTCACCTTCCAGGGACTTCAATATTCAGATTGACTGTGTTGGTGATCTTTTAATGGTTTGGGATTTTTGCTCCTCTTTTGGTAGGATGTTGCATTTATGGCCATTCTCTTTGGAAGATTTCAAAAATGCCATCTGCCATAAGGATAGTAACTTGATTCTTATTGTTGAAATACATTCTGCTCTTCTTCGGCTGCTTATAAAAGACAATGGGGAATACCTTTTGGCTGTGCAGAAAAGGAACCGAAAGATGAAGGTAGAATTCAAAAAGATTTTTTAAACATTATGGAAAGTTGGGTTTCCTCTCATCTTTTTTGAACTTGTTTTAGATAAAGCATCTTTCTTGTTGTATGTCTTGATGCCTTCTGATGTTCCTCTCTTCTTTTGTAACAGATAACATTAATTAATTGGACAGAGTATTTGTGTGATTTCTTAGAGATGATGAACATCCATGATCTATCCACTCATGTAGCAACAATTAAGCGTGGCCACTATGGTCTCTTAGATGTTCAACATAAGTTAGGCATCCTTCGAGAATTGGTTAATCAAGTCCTTCAAACAGATCTTGTCAGGGAGAAGTTGGTGGAACATATAGAACAGCGTCATATGCTTGGAGCCACATGGAGGGAGGAAGCACTGGAGGAAGGTAGAAAAAGAAGAGAAGAGAAAGAAAGGCTCAAGGACGATTCTGTTGATAATAAAGTATCAAATGGATGTAGCACAGAGAACATAGGAAACAATCTAGATGTGTTAGCAAATGGGAAGCATCATAGTGAAAATGGTGAGATAGCTAGTAAGAAAAAGGGGGAGGTTGTTTCAGCTCTGCAAAACAATGTATCTGATAAAAGGTGTTTGCCTTTTCACATGCTTATGCATTTGAACACACATGCACACATACATAGATGCTGACTCCTGAACATGCATCAATATGTTAATGTATAAATTTACATATGGAAAGAGAAGGGGAGGAAGGGGAGGAAGGGAGAGAGGTCTTTATGCTTGTGCCTTTACGCAAATTTTTAAATTTATTACAATCTTTGACAGTGAAAGCCACCATTCAGACATTGCATCAAAGAAAACGAAACAGAACGGGGATGTGGAAGTTGTAGAAGAAAATTTAAAAAATTCATCTAGCAAAATGGGAGTTAAACACTCGAAGAATGAGAAGAAGGAAGCAATAGAAAAGAGAAGCAAAGAGCAAAAGGTTATCCATCTTCTACTTCTGCATTTTGCTTGTGTTTACCCATTTGTTGTCCCTTGATTTATCATTTTTGAAATTGTGTATGCTCAGAGGGAATATTTTGAACGGGAGATGGAGAAACGAGTTCTACGCACCAATACATTGGGTAAAGACAGAAACTATAACAGGTATTGGTGGTTCCGACGTGATGGGAGAATCTTTGTTGAGAGCTCCGACTCCAAGCTATGGGGCTATTATTGTAGCAAGGAAGAGGTATTAATGCAAAATATCTACTATTTCTACTCCTCTTTTGCTTTACTCATTTGTTTTTTGAAAAAAAAAAAAAACGGAACGGAAAAAGAAAGTTATATTTTTGCCTTCTATATATTGATGATTTCCACTGCGTACTCTTTAAATTAGCTTGATGCTTTGATGGGTTCACTGAACTGTAAGGGTGAGAGAGAGAAGGCTCTTCATCAACAGCTGCAGAAATTGTACGACAGAATATGGTGAGTCTAAGATCAAACAAATGATTCTTATAGTGCCGAACAATTAATTCACCCTTGCGAGTGCTAAGCTTTCTATATGTGCAAAACTTTTACTTTCCCCTAGAGCTGCTGTTAATTAGAATAGGACTTAGTGGGTTCCTCTGTTTTTGAACATAGGAATTTGTGTGCATCCAAAGGAGATGGGCATTTGTTCATAATCTGAAGAAGGTTTTGAATGTGCTTTGAAGTATTAAGGTTCAAAAGCTATGTAAAAAAAAAAAACTCTAGCTATGCATTTTTCACCAAAATTTAGGCCTGATTTGCTTTTTCACAAATGTATTTAACAGCTTGGAACTTCAAAAAAGATCGAAAGATGCGGCTCATAAGATAGCATTGGAGGAGGCTGTGCTTCGGAGATCTACTCGTGTACGGGCTCTACCAAGGGAGAATCTTGCCAATGCTTTTCTTAGATATGTTAACAAGTGGAAGGAAGATTAACTTCGGTATATCCTGTAGAACACTTGATTTAGGTAGATCCTATTCCCTTCCATTTTAAGTTGACAGTAACAAGTTTTCCGGCGACTAATTTGCTGATTCATTATTTTGTTGGTGGGAATTTGTGAGGCTGAGGCTAGTTTTGTAGTGGCCGGGCAGACCACCAAGAGGAACGGGAATGGAACGGTTCTTTTTTATTTTGTAAATCATTTATGCCCAAGCCTCAATTTTTGTGAATGACCTTATTGAGCATTTTGGATGGTCATGACTTGAGTTGTTTTTTCCTGCGTCAAATTTTTTATTTTACCATTGCCCATTTTTGTGCGAAAGGATAGATTAGACATGTTATGATTAGGAGTAAAAGTCAGGTTTAACATTTTGGGTTAAAATAAAAAAATAAGAAAATGTTAAGGAAATAATGGTAATGAAAATCGGGATAAATTGTCTTCTAAAATCCCTAATGACAAAATCCTTAATAAACATAAAGGAGAGAGAATGCAGTAGTATTCAATGGCTTCCTAAACGAGTGTCGTGGAGTACATAGAACGCCAAATTTGTAAGTTGTGAGTTGCAGGTTTCTTTTTTTGTTTTTTTGGGTCATTATCTGATTGCAGAAGCATAACACGTAATTGATTTTGGTGATGTGAATGAAAATAATTCAATTAGAATTGGATGTACTTTAACCCCAGTGTCAAATTTCTTTTTGAAATAGTAAAATGCGATTCCATTAATTAACTTTGTTGTTCATATGTTGAAATTGAACTAACTAATGTATAGCACTCCGCAAATATGAATCCGTTTCAAAAGTAAGATTCAATTTTCCATCCCCTAGCCGGCATCTTACACCCTTTATACGCAACTACTTAGCTTGTACCACGTCACTCCCAATAAAGTTGGCATTTGATCCTAAAGATGCACCTTTACAATACCTTGTTGGGTGGTATTTAGCCTTGAAAATACGGGCCGAAAGAGAATCATAGGAATACACAATTTATCCTATTTGAGCAAATAGATACCCTCTTTCCATCAATATTTGACCCACTCCAAAAAGCATTTAGCATTTTTTGGAGCTTATTACAAAGAGAATCACGCAGCACGAACACTCGCATGAAAAGCGGGAATCTTCTATGCAACAACTTTAATCAGTATCAGTTTCCTTGCTTTTGATAGAAACTTGCATTTCCACCCTTGTCTGGCACTTCCACCCTTATATAGCCTTCCACATTCAATCTCTTAGAAAAGTAAAATGTCATTTTTTCTACCGGCCAAAGAAAGAAGGCCCAATTACAACATATTTAGGATATGGTATCCCTAAAATCTCCGATTAATGGGATAGTGGAGGATTTTTCTCCACTGCCTTGATCTCCATAACCAACTCTTTCCCCCATTATAAATAGTAGACTTGAAGAACTCTAGAGACACGCTTGAACAATCTGATCATTCTTAACAATTTAATAACTTAAATATTCTTCTCCTCTCTAATCGATAATTTAAGAATACGGAACACTTCATATTTAATTTTCTAAAGTTAACAACTAGTGCAGTGAGCATAAAATACTCCTTCGATTTTCATTATTTTTAGTTTTTCCCCATTCATTTCACCATGACTAATGGATCAATAAGCTTCCCTAATGTTGAAGGCCAAGCCAATAGCCAAGGCGAAGCTGGCGAGCACAACATAATGCCGCCTCCCCAAGCAGCTGGTTAACATGATCCAAATATGTGGGCCTTTTGTACTTAGCTTATTTTTTAATTAACATAATTAGGCCTATTTGAATTTTGCATTATGTTTTAATTAGTTTTAGCATTTTTTAGATATAAATACTTAGGTTTCAAGCATTATGCAGACATATTTCAATTTTTGTATTTTTTACGCAATCAAATTGGTTCTTCATTGACCTTGCATTCGAACTTATTAAAGATTATTGATTGTGACGCTCATTCTTTCACCTTTATACCTTTGAAGCATTATTATCTAATTGAGTATTGGGTCAAGATCGCAATTCTATTCAAGAATAAATTCCTAATTTGGTAATTAAGTTCCTAACTTGGGATTTAAGATTTATATATCAAATCTGATTTCAGCTGTCAAGATGCAGTTATTGGAGTTTCGCATCAATATCATTCTCTTCTTCTAGGCATGACCATGGTTCGATTCCAAACCGCAATAAAATCGGAATCGAATTGGTCAAAATTAGAATCGAATCGTGGTCAATGGTTCAAGGTTTTAAACCGTAATCGAAATCAGCAATTTTAGGCTCTGTTGCGGTTCTTTATATTTAAGATTTGAAACCGGCGATTTTGATTTGAAACCGGCGGTTCCGATTTGAAACCGTTAATATATATATATATATATTACACTTTACACATGGTTTTTAATTGTGAAATTAATTTTATTTTTCATCATCAAATGCAGTAACTTTAGTATCATCTTAAAATTTATTAGTATAAATATAACTTATAAATTATAAATTGAAAAAGAGAAAAAAATTGCTCCTCATTTAAATATTTTTAATTTAAATCTTTTACCCTTTAAAATATATGTTTTTACATATAAATTAGACAATTTTTATTTAAGATTTATTTTTGACTCTCAAATAAATTAAAAAGACATTTTTCTCCCTTACAACGGTCAAAAAATGAAAATTCAAATGGTATTTTTTAGATGAAAACTATAAATGTTTATCTCTTGAAGTTGATGTTTCAAAGATATGCTTTGATGTTAAAATAATAATAAGAGAATTATATGAAAAATTTGAATGGATCTATGGTACACATATTGATCCACCATCTCATACTTTCTAACGATCTAATTTTAACAGTGAAGTTGATGAAAGCACTAAAATTTCCAAAGGGCAATATTTATTGTTGCAAAGGGCAAAGAAACCAAGAGGTGGATTTACTTCTAAAATAAATATTTATCTAACCACTGGATTTGAATTTGCTGAAAATAGTTGTACAAATCTACATTTTCCTATTTTCGAGTGGTGGAAAACACATGCAACAAACTTTTCCATCCTTTCACTAATTGCAAAGCAAATTCTAGCAACTCTTATATCAACAGTTGCAGTTGAACAAGCCTTTAGTTTTGGCAGAAATATTTTGGATGCAACAAGATCAAGAATGAGTCCTAATTCGGTTGAGGCTCAAACTTGTCTTGATGATTGGATAAAAACAAAACACAAACAACAAGATATTCAAAATGAAATGGAAAAGAAAGACTTATACGATATAGACATAGATACATCATCAACGGGAACATCTGGTGATAACAGTGATTAATGTAATGAGTTATTTAATTTTTTCTTAAATAAAAGTAAATAAATTATATGAACTGTGAGTCCTCTATATTCTAATTAAGAGGACACGTAGTCAATATAATTTAAAAAAAATTATAAATTAAGTACAAGTCCATTTTTTGACATGTCTCTCAATTTAAATTTATAAAAATTAAACACTAGTAAAGAATTTTAAATTTATTTTTTGTGTAGTTATAATTTTTTAATAAAATTTAAAACTATTAATTTACTCTTTTAGTCTTGTTTTAATTTAATACTATTATTTGTTATTAATTTTCTTATTTAGCTAAAAAAACTTATCTAATTTCTATTCCAAATCGAAACTGAACCGGAATCGGTGGTTTTAAAACCGTCTAAAGCAATTTGGTTCCGGTTCCACCTTTTTTGAAATTGAAATCGGATGTTTTAAAACCAAAATCGGCGGTTCTGGAACGACGGTCATGCCTATCTTCTTATATATTATTATGATTTAGGCCTTTATAATCACTAAGCCCATTGCCAATAGTGGAAGAAGAGGTAGTGGATTGTTATTGAACTTCTATAACATGACTATTCCTCATATTCCAAAAACTTTTCCACTGAATTTGTAAAAGATTTTGACACATTTCCATAGTTCATATATTATAGAGTCTCTATTGGATCATGAAACCATTAGCAATCCTCAATTTTTGATGTCCCTGTCAAACCGAAGCCCTCAACCAACTACTCTATCCATGTTGAACTTTAGTTTTTGGAACATGGAACAATTTCTCACAATATTACTCATTATGTGTCAAACACCAATAGATGAAGCAAAATATGGGTAGTTTTTCATGTTTGGATTACACTGGGCAAACCACGCCATTAGGGGTATGGATCTTCTTCCATCTCTTCAATGATTTACAAACATCTAAGAAAATCCTTAGTCTAATATACTACTGCTATTTTCCACTATTATTCTTTGAGCCATATTCCATGAGCTGCCCAATAAAGTCTCCCAATTGTTTTGCTATAAATTTAGACATTTAACCCCTTAGGCAAATCATGATTTTACACTCACAAGGGTATGAAGCTAAATCATCTCCAGTGGGATCTTTTGCAAAATCAGAAGAATTATAAAAAACCCAGGGTCCCCACTATCCCTCTTCACATCCACAAGGTGAAAAAAAATTGAAACAGCAACATATTCAGTTCAAACTTAAAAATAAAAGTATTCCTACCTAGTCTCCATAGTCCAACCAAGGTACTCTTCATAATACTATAGTTTCACCTGAAAATTCATCAACAATCGACTAACTAAGCTCAAACTATAGTCAATTCGAGTAATCTTACATTTTTCTAATTTGAAAATCGAAGAGCATCTTCATCAACCGAGAAAGATAACTTTATAAAGAAATCAATATAGCTTCAAGATAATGAAAATCCTAAAGCTTAAGAGAATTAGGTGAAGGTGAACTGTAATTGTTCACGCTCTGTTGTTATTAAGAAGAAAAGAGTTAGAATATTTTTATATGTATAGCTCAAAGTAACCACTTTACTAAGGCTAACTAAAATGGCATCACTTTATTAATCTATTTACCTAACTACCCTTACATAACGTATATATACTATTAAGGACTAGTTGTAAATAGAGTTAGATTCCTAATATGTTTATAATATCTTGTATATGTATATATATGGAACCCCATTGATGAAATAGACACAATAATATTTTTTACATATTAAATTACATGGTATCAGAGCCTTTTGCTCATTGGTTTCTTATTTTTTTGCTGTAAAGCTTCCCGGTGAGAAGCTATCTCGCTCTTCCTTATGGCTGTTAGTCTAGGTTAGCAACCTAGACTTTGTTTTTTGTCTCACCGCCACCCAAGGGATGG
Source organism: Jatropha multifida (assembly GCA_948099535.1). NCBI lineage: Eukaryota > Viridiplantae > Streptophyta > Magnoliopsida > Malpighiales > Euphorbiaceae > Jatropha > Jatropha multifida. The sequence goes on along the minus strand of CANUEX010096858.1, from coordinate 22,598 downwards.
AGTGACCTCTGATTAGTCCCTCCACTAAATCTGGTGACCTAAAGATCGGTGAGTAAGCCTCATGCACCGACAAGTGGCGACGCGTCCAGCATTTTCTAGTGACTGGGTTTCATCCTTCAAGATTGACTCAGTGTCAGGAATCTTTTTTGGTGGGCATTTTTCCAATCAAGCAACATTCTAGTAGGCGCTTTCTTTGTTTCTACTACTACTGTTTGTAACTTCATAGGTTCGCTTTTTGGTGTTGCAACTATTCTGTTGGGTTCATGCTATTATTTTGTACCTCTGTTTCTAAGTTACTTTTGGTGTATTTAATTTTTATTAATAATGAGATTGAACCTAAAGATACAAAAGCTACTATTACGTAATTGATCCCAACAATGAATAGAATCACAGGACATAAACTGAAAGTGGCTAATTATTTAGATTAGAGTAAGATAATTAGAATTTATTTGAGAAGTGCTGAAAAAGATGATCATCTAACTGATGATCCACCAACTGGTGACAATAACAAAGTTGACTAAGGGAAGATGCTAAGTTATTTCTATAGGTTAGAAATTCTATTGACAGTGAAGTAATTGATTTAATTAATCATTATGAGTTTGTTAAGGAGCTGATGTGATTATCTTGAATTTTTATAATTGGGAAAAAGTACTTTGTCTTGTATGTATGAAGTCTGCAAAGGATTTTATGGGGTTGACTAAAAAGATAAGCCCCTTACGGCTTATTCCTTGGAATTTAAGAAGATTTATGAGGAACTTAATGTTTTATTGCCCTTTAGCATCGATGTTGAGGTTCAATAGACTTAACGAGAAGAAATGACTGTAATGAGTTTTCTTACAGGTGTTGCTCTGATTTTTGAAACTGCCAAATTATAGGTTCTTTTAGGCAATGACATTACCTCTCTTCAGGAGTATTTCGCTACATTACTATGTACTAAAGGATCACATAACCCTTCCCCTTTTGAAAATAGTGCCCTTGTGAGTTGTAATCAAGTAGCTAGGCAGACAGGAAACAAAGGAAGAAGAGGAAATAACCGTAGTAATGGAACAATCAATTGGGAGAAAAGTATTATTATTTGTCATTATTTCCATGAACCCGGTCACACTAAACGGTATTGTAAGAAACTGAAAAATAAGTCGCCTAGGTTAAATATGGCCACTCATTAAAGATAGGTACAGTTGAGCTTTTCTGATATTTGGATGGTTTTGCATGTGAATGCCTATTGTTGGTTACAATGTCTGGTTTTCCTTCAGGTAGCCATTTCTGAACTGGCTCTATGTCTGGTTGGATTGGCATACTTTTAAGAAGGTCGAGGAGTTAAAAATAAGTACAACTAAGTCTATTTGATCTTAGGATGGGTTTGAAAGTGAATGCCTATTTTTGGAGTTTTGGTGCAAAGTCTGTTCGTGCTTTTTAGAGAAGGCTAGATTTTAGAGTACAGAGACCATAAGAGAAGCCGTAGAGCAAGACTAACCTGGGGGGATCGGGGGTAGACGCAGGGCGACATTAGAGATAGTTATCAATCGTATCGTGTTTGAAGACTCAAAAGACTCAGAAGACTTTAGAGACATGCATCAAAGGTGATGCAAATAGGTCTCCTAAACCTATAGTGCATTTTGGCCTATCAAGTTAGATTTTAACTTTTGTATTTTGACCCATGTCTGATTTTCGATCTTGACTAGGAATGGATGGTTTAGTCTATATTTTTGTAGGTTTTTCAACATATTATGACCTACACTATACTTGATATAGGGTAAGGATAGGGGATGGATGCCTAGATGATATGGCTTTTATGATTTTCTTTTCCATGACTCATATTGCTTTAGAGACATGAAAGAGAGGAATCATTTTGACACATATTATGAAAGGACACTCAATTTGGCCTTTATGAGATTGTTGCTTTATGCCTTAATTTTTGCCTAAGCTGCCCTTTCGGATTTTCAACTTAGCTTATTTTATTTTGATTTTTTCTTGCTTTTTTTGGTTAATTGGCATAAAAAATTTAGAATTTTCATGAGAGGAAAAGCAAAATTATTATTATTGTGATTGCACCCACAAGTTAGGCTACCTACGTATCTCGTACTTTAGTGAACATGTTTCTAAGAGTCAGGTCACCATAGTTCGACTTAACGGTGACATAGGGGAGCAATATTTCTGGTGCTAATGCCTGAATGCATTCACACAAAGTACCTCTTTGGCTGATTCAAATCAAGAGGGTTTGTAAGTTCGTTGCAATCTATGCCAGACAAGATGACAATGCCTTCGAAGAGAATCTTCTTCAGAATATGGAGGGGTTGCCCTGTTGGGCCTGATTTTGTCTCAGGGACAGTGTACAAGAATTTTGATTTTCTTGAGTACAGGATATCTTACTCATATTCTTAGACCCTTTTGTTGAAGTACGAAGTTTTTCTTTATTGATAACCCTAATTTTGATTGAGGGCTTCAAGTCTTCTTTCTAATTGGCCATGGTGCTTTTGAGCCTATTTCGTCTTGGGTGACCAACTTTCTTCTTGTCAATATAAGGGGCTGTTTCCGCCCCATAGGTTAGTGGAGGGGGAGTTGCCTTGGTTAGCATTTTGATAGAGGTCCTCCGTTCTTAATTCTTAAAGAGTTTTTCAATTTTTATTTTTAAAGTTTTCTTCTCGATCGGCTTGATTAGTCCACAAGTTGGAGTAATTTCTAGTTTTACCCCACCGTGAACCAGTCAGCCCTGTGCTTACCATGATGCACAAATGTATGATGGATTCAGATTTGGTGCCAATAATATTTTTTTTGCTAGTAATCTCACTCAAGCTAGAGAAGGTGTTAATACGAAAAGTGAGACTTTACATTATAAAAGAGCCCTGATCGACATTTACAACAAGTTTGATAAAAAGACCGCTATGATCTGATAAAAACACAAAGGAAAGATGGACTCTAAGAAATCAGACTTTGACTCACTTTCTATTTGTGTCTCAAACTCAGACTTAGACTCAACGAATACTGGGGAGTACTCTATAGCCTCTTTCGAGGACCAATTCTGAAGAGGTACGTGGTTTGATTGGGTTTGTTTCCATTTAGGTTAAGAGGGGAGATAGAAGAAGTTTTGAGTTTGCTTTGGTCAGATTAAAGCATGCAACTTGGAGGAAGTAATTTTATGGTGTTCAAGTCAAATTTGAGGCTTAGGGTTGAAGGAAAGTGCTAGGCTACACTATTTTCAGAGAATCAAGGTCCTTTTCTGTCTCTTGAGTTGAGGTTAAGGAGTGAATTTTGTGTTGGTCTTCAGTCTGGGTCGAACATGAAGGATTTGGCAATTTCTTGAGTAGGCTGGATAAGGGTGATAGGGTTTGCTTCCATAACCAATCATAGAACAGACAAAAGAAGGTTGATGTTTGCTTGGTTAGGGTAAAAGCAAGCACTTAGGTTAGGCAATTTAATGTTTGTAAGGTCAGTGTCTGAGGGGCATTTTATCGTACTCAGGTTAGGCTTGAGGTTTTTTGTGTACTCAAGTTAGACTTGAGGTTTTTCATGATTGGTATGCTCGTGTCAGGTTCCAGGCCTGGGTTTAGGGCAAATTCCCCCAGTTAAAGTGTTTTGGTCAGGTTGAAGCTTTTTTATGGCTCAAGTTAGAGTTTGAGGCTTGGATTAGTATTTGGTAGCCTAGGTTAAGGTTTAAGGATTTTGGTGATTCTGTATTACTTACTTTAATTTTGAGGATCTGAGTGAACTTAGGTCAATCTTCAAGATTCAAATTGCACTCAAGTTAGATTTAAGGTTTTTAAAAGTCTGGTAATGCTCATGATAGGATCGAGGCATGAAGTGAGGTCAGCATTGAGGTTTGGAAAGTTTGGACAATAATGCTCATATCAGTAGTTGAGGCTTTTGATCAGGAGATTGCCCCCAGTTTGGGTGCCTAGGTTGGGTTTAAAGCTTTTTGGTAGCTCAAGTTAGAGTCTAAGGCCTAGATTAGTATTTGATAGCTCAAGTCGGGTTTTAGGTTTTTTGGCAGCTTTGATCAGGTTTGAGACTTTGGTGATAAGAGGAAAGCAATGTTCAATTCAAGATTTGAGGACCTAATCGGACATTGCCCCCAGTTTGGGGAATGGTGGTGCTCTGGTCAGGTTTGATGCTTTAGTAATCTGCGGTTTTCAAGTCAGGTTAGAGGCTTTTTATTAATTTGAGGTGCTCAGGTCGGGTTTGAGGCTTTAGTGATAGGAGGAAGCAATACAAAAGCCAAGATTTGGTGGCTTGGGCATTGCCTCCAGTTTGGGAAATGAAGGTGCTTAGGTATGATCTAAGGCTTTCTGGTAATTTGAGGTGCTCAAGTTTATTTTGAGGCTTTGGTAATTTAGGGTTCTCGAGTCTGGTTTTGAGGCTTTGGCAATTTAGGGTGCTCAAGTCTATTTTGAGGCTTTCGGTAGTCTAAGGTGCTCATGTTAGATTTGAGGCTTTTGTAGTTTGGGGTGCTCAAGTCAGATTTGAGGCTTTTATAATTTGGGATGCTCAGGTAATATTTGAAGCTTTCTTAATTTGAGGTTCTTAGGTCTAATTTGAGGATTTTCGAATTTGGGATTTAGGGTTTAGGGGTGCTCAGGTCTACCAGAAGCTTTTGTAATTTGAGGTTCTCAAGTCTGATTTGAGGCTTTTGAATAGGAGGAAGCAAAGCACTAGCCAAGATTTGACGGAATGACTCAGCAATGCCCCCAGTTTGGGAAGTGAGGGAGTTTTAGGTATGATCTTAGGCTTTTTGATAATTTGGGGTGCTCAAGTCTTTTTTGAAGCTTTAGTAATTTATGGTGCTCAAATCTGTTTTGAGGCTTTCGGTATTTTGAGGTGCTCAAGTTTGTTTTGAAGCTTTATTATTAGGAGGAAGCATTGCATGAGCTAAGATTTGAGGGCATGACACGGGCATTGCCCCCTAGTTTGTGGAATGGTGGTGCTTAGGTTCGGTCTAAGGCTTTTGTAATATGAAGTGCTCCAGTTAGATTTGAGGCTTTGTGATTAGGAGGAAAGCAATGGTCAGTCAGGATTTGAGGGCCTAACCCAGCATTGCCCCCAATTTGGAGAATGGTGGTGCTTAGGATCGGTTTGAGGCTTTAGGTAATCTTGGGTGCTCATGTCGGGTTTGAGGCTTTTGGTAGTATAAGGTGCTCAGGTCGGGTTTGAGGCTTTTGGTAGTCTGAGGTGTTGAGATCTAGTTTAAGGTTTTGGTAGTCTGAGATGCTCAAGTCAAGTTTGAGGCTTTTGGTAGTCATAGGTGCTCAGGTCTGGTTTGAGGCTTTTGGTAGTCTGAGGTGATCAGGTCAAGTTTGAGGCTTATGGTAGTCTTAGGTGATCAGGTCTTGTTTGAGGTTTTTGGTAGTTTGGGGTGCTCAGGTTTGGTTTGAGGCTTTTGGTAGTGTGAGCTGCTCAGGTCAGATTTGAGGCTTTTGGATAGTCTGAGCTGCTCAAGTCAGGTTTGAGGCTTTAGGAGATATTGCAAAGCAATGCTCGAGCCAAGATTTGAAGGCTTGATTGGGCATTTCCCTCAGTTTAGGAAATGAAGGTGCTCAGGTCAGGTTTGAGGGTTTGGTAATTTGGGGTGCTAAGGTCAAGTTTGAGGCTTTAGATAGGAGGAAGCAATGCACGAGCCAAAGTTTAAAGGCTTGATCAAGCATTGCACATAGTTTGGGAAACAAAAGTGCTTATGTTTGATCTAAGGCTTTGGGTAATCTAAGGTGCTCCAATTAGGTTTAAGGCTTTTGGTGATAGGAGGAAGCAATGCACAAGCCAAGATCTAAGGGCATGACTCGGGCATTGCCCTCAGTTTAGGGAATGGAAGTGCTTAGATTTGATTTAAGGCTTCGGTAATCTGAGGTGCTCAGATCTGGTTTGAGGCTTTGGTAGTCTGGGGTGCTCAAGTTTGGTTTGAGGCTTTTGGATAGGAGCAATGCACGAGCCCAAATTTGATGGCATGACTCGCGCATTACCCCCAATTTGGGAAGTGAGGGTGCTTAGGTTTGATCTATGACTTTCTAGTATCTTGAGGTGCTCGAGTCTGTTTTGAGGCTTTTTGTAGTCTGAGGTGCTCAGGTATGGTATGAGGCTTTTGGTAAATTTCGGGTGCTCAAGTTTGGTTTGAGGCTTTTGGATATGAGCAATGCATGACCCCAAATTTGATGGCATGACTCACGCATTGCCCCCGGTTTGGGAAGTGAAGGTGCTTAGGTTTGATCTATGACTTTCTAGTATCTTGAGGTGCTCGAGTCTGTTTTGAGGCTTTTTGTAGTCTGAGGTTCTCAGGTCTGGTATGAGGCTTTTGGTAAATTTTGGGTGCTCAAGTCTGTTTTGAGGCTTTTGGATAGGAGGAAACAATGCACGAGCCAAGATTTGATGGCATGACTTGGGCATTGCCCCCGGTTTGGGAAGTGAAGGTGCTTAGGTCTGATCTAAGGCCTTTTGGGTGTTTGAGGTGCTCAGGTCTGTTTTGATGCTTTGGTAATTTGGGGTGCTCAAGTCTATTTTGAGGCTTTTGGATAGGAGAAAGCAATGCATGAGCCAAAGTTTGAAGGCTTGATCGGGCATTGCCCCTAATTTGGGAAACAGAGGTGCTTAGGTCTAATCTAAGGATTTTGGATAATTTGAGGTGCTCGAGTCTATTTTGAGGCTTTTATAATTTGGTAATGTAATGAGCTGACCACTGGATGGTGTATAGGTTACCATTGGATTGGTGTATGGGTTACCACTGGTTGGTATTTGGTTGACCGCTAGATGGTGTATAGGTTACCACTAGATTGGTGTATGGGTTACCAAGGGTTGGTATTTGGTTGACCATTGGATGGTGTTTTGGTTACCACTGGTTGGTATATGGGTTGACCATTGGATTGGTGTATAAGTTACCACTGGATTGGTGTATAGGTTACCATTGATTGGTATTGGTTGACCACTGGATGGTGTTTTGGTTACCATTGGTTGGTATATGGGTTGACCACTGGATGGTGTTTTGGTTACCACTGGTTGGTATATAGGTTGACCACTAGATAGGTGTATAGGTTATCACTGAATGATATTTTGGTTACCACTAGTTGGTATATTGGTTGACCACTGGATTGGTGTATGGGTTACCACTAGATGGTGTTTTCATGACCACTGGTTGGTATTTGGTTGACCACTAGATGGTGTTTTCATGACCACTGGTTGGTGTATAGGTTACCACTAGATTAGTGTTTAGGTGATCACTAGTTGGTGTATGGGTTACCATTGTTGGTGTAAGGATTACCACTAGTTGGTGTTTAGGTTTATCACTGGTTCGTGTTAGACTTTTGGTCCATAACATATTATGTGTGAAAACATGAATTTTATGCCAAAATGGTTTTACGATAAAGGGTGCATATAATCCTAGGGATCGAATATAAGGTCATTATATGCTTTTGGTGGATTGGTTTGAGGATCTTACCCGCTAGAGTTGGTATATACCTTGTCATTTGACCATGTCGTATCAAATGGAACGATTGATACGCCAAACCCTTTACCCTACCGTAAGGAACGAAGGTGCAATGGATGAGTGAGCAGCTTTCTCAACACGAGGCAAATTTAAGGAAGATTGCCCCAAAGTGATAATAGCAACTCGGTTTGCTTAATTCTAGTGACGGAAAAAAGATCCCAATTGATGCATCTGTATGTGTGCAAGGTAATTTTCAATTAAACTGAAACTGGAGATTCGAAACCTACTCGATAATCCTCTTACTACATTTTTTTAGTTTGAGAAAATGTTTAAGATCCCAACAGAGTCGCCAGCTTGTGAGCCCCCTCCCAGGAGTCATGGGAAAGAATCGAAGGATGGCGTCTGACTGGATGATCCCATTGGTTGGTTTGTCACGGGAAATTGGAAACGATGAGATTGGTCGAAACCCTGCTGCGGTCCCTTCTCAGTTTGTTTTGTTTTACCCCTATATGTGGCTTAGTTGTCTGATTAATTGATCTGATTACCAATTTTATTAGTTTTATGGCTCTGTTTAGCATTTTTAAGTGATGTCTTGTTGGCTCTTTGGAGCGCTTTGATTGTGTGTGGTGTGCTAGAGTCGCCACCTTACATTATTTTTGTTTTAGGGAAAAATATAAGGTAAAAACCCCGTGATTGACTCCTTTTGTGTGCCATAATGGATAAAATGCACTAGCCTCAAATTATTGGGTTCGGGGACTAGGTTTTCAGTTTCTTTGCATGTTGATAAAGAGTTTGGGTTTAGTTGAAAGTCAAAAGCACTATTTTTCATGAATGTCAATTTATCGATGCATGGACGTACTCATAATGCATATCAATATTTGAAATATAGTACATTAAAAGTAAGCAAGTGTAATAAATGTGCGTATTTTAGTGGGAAGCCCAACTCTAGCCTCATTATTGAGGATTCTAGGTCATGCAACACACTACCCTAAGTCCCGACCTGTCAGTTCGGTTGGGGGCCCACTACCTAGGCTGAAATCTATAAGTATGTCTTCATACCTGATTTGTATGAAGATCAGAGCACACAAAATTCTACCATTGATTAGGATGGTAGGGTTTTGAAGGTGCCATTCTTAGAGTTGGCTTATTGGTTTGCCGACTGATTCTAGGCTTAGTTTTGAAAACTGGTTTTGTGGTTTTGCAGGACAAATTGGGCATAGTTTGTTGGACGAACCGAGCTTAAAGCATGCATAGTGCCAGACTGACCGAGCTTTGATAGTTGATAATTTGCTAGAAAGACCAGGCTTAAATTGACAAAGTCTAAGTTTGAGTAATTATACCCTTATGCTCGTGACGCGGCCGGAATAGAGCTCCATGGTGAGTTGTCGACTAAAGAGGTTGAGTCTTCCTCCGAATATAAGCTAAGGTAGGGCGTAATGACCTGTAGTATAGTCTTGCATAATATTGTTAAATGATGAATTATTAATCAATTACTAGATTTGATTAATAATGAATCACCTAACTAGTAGCTTTGGCCTCAGAAATCTCAAAGTTTGATTGAAAGTCGAAAGGATTGACTTTTAATACCCAAGTCGGGCTTTTAAACTCAATTATGGAAGATGAGCAAAGTCAGACTTTGTGCTCATAGAATCATAAAAGAGAGAGTGAGAGAATTGATGCTTGATAAGTGCTCGATCAATCAACAAAAGGTGTGGAATGGGCGGAGGAAGTGCCTTTTTATAGGGAAAAAGGGTTGTTGGACTACCTTCGCTGATATCGACCACCTCCCCGCCAGTATTAGCCACCCTCTGGCCGATACCGCCAATTGGATACCTGGTAGCCCTGGCTGGTATTGCATGCTGTGTGGCTGGCACCAACTGAGGTAGTTTTATGCCTTTGCCCCTTTTGGCTCAATTTGCATCCTTCACCTTCTGAGGGTTTTTTTGAGGCACAAACAAAGTCCGATCAAGTTGTTTCTCAATTCGTTGGAATCTTAACAAAATTTCCTATATCATGGTACCATGGTTGGGGCCTAGTATGTCTTAGGTTGGGCCTGTTATGCCTTGGAACTTATGGTGAAGCTACCTCTGATTTGTGAACCTTCCACTTCTGAAAGTTGGTTCGAGGTCTGAGTGATGTTTGATTAAGCTAATTCTTGATGTGTCAGAATCCTTATAGAATTTTCTATGTCTTAACACCATATGTGGGGCCTATCCTTTGCTTTGGCCTGTTATGCCTTGAAACCCAAAATTAGGCATGTTCCCATGCCCCGGTGCTGAAATTGTGGTCAACATCAGCGCCAAAACATTCAAAAATAGAATGACCAGCACCATAGCAAACTTAGTAAATAGGGCGACCAATGCCAACACGCAAAAATAGGGTAATCAATGCCAAAGTAGACTAAAAAGGCAATCAGTGCTATTAATTTAGGCAGAACAACCAACAGTACGAACAGGGCGACCATCACTAGGGCATTCATATATAGGCAGTCAGCGCAACAATCAAGCAATCAGTCCAACATCCAAATTCAATCATTCAGTGCAATGCATAAAATAAGCAGAACAGACATGCAAGAATGAAACAGAAGATTCCATAAACTGAAGGGTAACAAATCCTACAATAAAATGTTGGGTGCTCAAACTAGGGCGCACCAACCCAAAATGTACTAATATGGTGACCAACACCAACAAACATACATCAGGATCAAGAAAGTCCTATAATGCATGTGTCCTTGTCCATTCTTCTCTCCCTATCGTGGGTAAGGGAATCTGAAAGTGCTGCTCGAAGACTCCCCATAGCCACAAAAATCTCCTGGGTGCACTCAACAGTTGGCTATACGTAAACATAAAAAAGAATTAGCAGCTTGCATCAAAGGTCAGCTTGAAAAATGAACTCAGAGGGCAAAAAGAGGAATTTATCAACACATCAACAGGATACACAGCCAATCGTCTAGCACACCCTCCGACACTGTATAGTAAATGGTTCTCCCTAAGGCAAAATAGGGAATTTTCTCCTGCAATTTTGGCCTTAAATGAAGGGGGTTGTTGTTGAACTAAGAACTCCTGAATGCAGGGGCATGAATAGTTTAGGATGATCACTACCCACGGAGCTACTAGTGGAAGCCAAGGGGTGACCAATTAGACCAAATCCAGCTCCCATACCCTCTGCCACGTTAAAAATGGTCTTCGGGTCAATCTCAAAATCTAAGTCCTCTACGGGCTCTGCACTGCCACCCTGCCTCTAGGAGGATGATTTGGTCCCTGTGCCCAAAGACTAGGGGAGACTCAACCCAAGGAGCTTATGTAGATGCAACCCAATTAGTGTTGGTGTCCCTAGCAAGCAGGAAAAACTTGATCAGCTCTCCCAGCGCCTTCTCATTTTAGTTCTCTATGCCTACGCCACTCCAACATGTCCACAGGAGGGTTGGTTGGGATCTGATACAACCCATAATCTGATGGTAGACTCGCTCACCTAAATAGTATTGCCTGATTGACCCACACCTCAAAAGAACTTGGTTGTGCATCATAGTCCAGGCTCGTTGCAAGGTTCCCCTCCAAAGGAGTATCCAGGACATGCTAAAACATGTGGATCCTCACCTATAAAGAGGAAATGGCTCCAGATATTAAAATTCAAACCTCGGTCCAAAGAAAGGATGCATGGGCCATTTAGTACACACCTAAGCTATAGACAACTCATTAAATCTCCTCCTTAGAGCCAAATGATCCTCTTTAGTATGCCGCCTTATCAAGGCTAGCCTGAAGCGGCGCATTGCTTGGATCTCTAAAGGCACATCCTAAGTTAGCACAAGAGCAACAACAGGAAAAAGGAAGAAAGCCCAGGGTTGTGAAATAAGAGTCAGAGGTCTCAAAATGAAACAGTCAATTCAAAAAATATATGCAAGCAGAAAGTCATTCAGAAAGCATACCTCTCAGATATGCACAATACCTCCTAATCCAGTTTGGCTACGATAACTATATCTGTTTATATCATTATATATTGCTTCCATGAAGTCGCCACCCCATTCATACTCTCTAAGCAACCTCAAGTCCACCAAGGACACCACAAAAGAAAGATCTATGTGATTCGCCCAGTCATACGCAATCGTGTATCCTAAGATCAAAAGGAGGGAGGCACAGGTCAACCAATCAATAGTGGCTCTGTCCCTGCCTTCTCGGCTCAACTCTCTCGGCTGATCACATGAAGTACTGCGATGGTATGACCCACTGACACTAAGCTCTGGGGCAAAATCCAGCAGATCTGTGAAATGCTCAAGCGATAGCATGGAAGAGTCCGCATCTAATGGACGAGAGCTAAAGTGGATCCCTATCAAAATAGTGAACTAGAAAGGTGTAAGGGTCCACTCACCAATAGCCATGTGGAAGGTATTAATGGTCTCCCACCATTCTGCCTGTGCCTTCGATAAGCGAAAGTAGGCATTGACGCTCTCCATTGTCACTAGAAAGTGCAAGCCAGTAGGAGCTATCATCTCAGCAATAACACTACGCTAAGGTCTCTGCGTCCTCCTCTGTAATGGGCTCTCACCTATTAGGTATGCACACAAGCACAAGCTGAATGTTAATTTATCGATTCATGAACATACTTATAATGCATGGAAACATTTGGAATATAATGCATTAAAATTAATAACTCAAAAGGTGTTTAATTTGGAGGGAATCCCAACTCTAGCCTTGTTTATTGAGGATTCTAGGTTGTGCGATAAATTCCCTTGAATCATGACCAGTCAGTTTGGTCGACGGCCCACTACCTAGACTAAAATCTGTAGGCATGCCTTCATACCTTGTTTGTATGAGGATCAGGGTGCACGAAGTTCTACCATTAATTAGGATTGTAGGGTTTTAAAGGTCGCACTCGAGGAGTGGGCTTATAAGGTGCCGGCTGGACTGGGCTTTAGTTTGAAAACTTGTTTTATTGATTTTACCGTATAGATTGGGCTTTGTGTGTTAGACGAACCGGGCTCAAAACATGCATAATGTCGGATGAACCGGGTTTGATAGTTGATAAGGTGACGAACGAATCAGGCTTAATTGACAAAGTCTAAGTTTAGAGTTTATACCCTAGCGCTTGTGACGCGGCCAAATTGAAGCTCCACAATTGTTGTCAACCAAGGAAATTGAGCCTTCCTCTAATATAAGCTAAGGAAAGGCACGGGAACCCATATTATAGTCTTATATACTAGTGTTAATTGATAAATTATTAATTAATCCTTAGATTAATTAATAACGAATCAACTAACTAATAGCTTTAGTCCAAATTATCAACTTTTGAGAGCTAAGTCAGGCTATTACTTAACTAAGGATGGAGAACAAAGTCGGACTTTCTAGACATAGGATCGCAAATAAGGAGAATGAGTCGTTGATGCTTGAGAAGTGCTCAATCAAGCAATAAGAGGTGTGTTGAAATAAGGGGGAGTGTTGTATTTATGGACAAGGAGGGGGCTGAGATAAGGCAAATTGGCGCCAACCACCCCCAAATAAGAGCCAATGAGCCCTGGATCAACGTAGATCAAGCTTCCCAACAATGGATAAATCAACGTCGGCCACAAGATTAAAGGTGCTGCCGCTTGAGTCATAGACGCCGATCGTGGCTTTTTGCCAAAATGCCTTTATCCTTTGATTTTAGGATTTTTTAGCTCTCGGGGGTCTGTTCGAGGCCTAAATGACATTTGATTGGGATGATTCTAGAACCGTTGGAATCATAGTAGAATTTCCTAGAGCTCAATGTTAAAATCATGGTGAACACATTTGCAAATTTTTCCCTCAAAACTCCCTTAACCTAAATTTGCAACAAGTTTATTGATTAAGGTTAACGAAGAAAAGTTTTCTTAAAGAATCTTTGTGAGTTTGCAATCAACCTTTCTAAAACTAGACTTTTTAATCTCAAATATCAAACTATTGGATCAAGAACAAAGATTGTTTGAGTTTCTTCATTCACTTTTGAGCAAATCTTCAAAAATCATTAAAGATAGTTTCTTAGAATCTTAGCTTCATTCCTACAACTTTTTCTTTCTTATTTTGGTGTTTTTAACACCTCTATTGGGTCTGGTTGAGAGGAAAACTAAGGATCAACCGGTCTTTGTGTCATTGTGGAGCACTACCAAAGCAAGTAGTGCATGCCACTGCATGTGGCGTGCACCACAGGCCTATGGCTCATGCCATATGAGCCCATATGCTCTGTTTTTTTTACCTATTCTTCATTTGAACCTTCCAGATCTGAGAAGCACTTCACACCACTATGTGGGGTGCATGCCACACCCATGTGGCGAACGCCATCGCCCCCTATAGCGCTAGGCCCTTAATTTTAGAGGTCCAAAATGAATAAAACTCAATAAATGCCCCCTTTCTTGAACATCTAGTGACCTAACTCCAATCTTAAAGGATTTAGGATGCATATTTGGTTATAAATGGACCAAATAAACAATAAAATAAGGTTGAGTCCCGTCATTGGTGAATTTGTTCATCATCCTTAATGAATATCAAGACCATAAGCTTAAATCTAAATTAACCGTTTAATTTCTCATCTTTTAATTAATGTTCTTTACATTACAAGCACTTTAGTTTTCTATCATTTAATTTTTTGCTCTTTAATTTAATGCCTTTATGTTTATTGTTGTGCTAACCCCTTATTCATCAAGTTCTTTTTTTGTTTATGCATCATTTCTTCATTTTTATGAATATGGGATTATTGGATGATTGGGATGTATGATATTTTGTTCTGGGAATATTATTCATCTTTTTTTTTATGTTGTTTGTTTGGATGTTTATTTCTCATTATGTTCCATTGTTTATTATTGCAAAATGTGAATAGATCTTAATGAATCTCATTATAGAGCTTGTTTGTAATAATTAGATGGGGAATTAGGACATTTGGAGGGTAATGCATAGATTGTAACAATTAGGATGGTATGTAACTCTTTTCTCCTACCTCCTTTATGAATCCTTTATATTTCATGCTTATTATGATTGCAATAATTTATGTGAATAACATAGTTTTCTTTAAAAATTGCGTAAAAAGGATTTACATCTCAATTTTAGTTAATGGCATTATTACCAATTGTGAATCTTTTAACAATGAGGAGCTCAATTTAATCGGGAGAAATGGGTGTCTAATACCATCCCATTTCGTACCTAACACCTAAACTCGTCTCTGGTTTAAAACCAGATTAGTTGATTCCAAAAAATCGACTAATTCAATTATTTTTTCCCCTAATAAGGGTGGCGACTCCAAAAATAAAACTCTTACCAAAGTAAGAGAACCATTTTTCGAGGATTAAATGGGTTAATAAAAGAAAATCATTTTTTACTAAATAAAATGAATCAAGCTCATCCTTTTTTCTAAAATTTTAGGCAGAATATGACGGCATCCTCAGGTGCGCCACCTAGGCCGACTTATTCTGAAATGCACCACTTGGGTAGGTGCATTCTCTAAACAACTTAGTCTGAATTGCGTCACTTTAGATGAACCTACAAGGAGCAATTTTGCTAACAGGAAACAAGGCCTTTGGCTAGTTAAGGTTAGTAATAAAATTCCATGATTATGTTTAGAAAAACGTGTCTATGCAAAAATGCATGAATTTGCATAAAAATATGTGAAAATGCATGACTTTTTGTGGATTTATTTGAATGCATGACTTTGCTTGAATATATTTGAATTTATTAAAAATCATGTTGTAGCACACAAAATGAGAAAAGTTTCACTTGTTGGCCCAAAAACTTACCTATAACCAGTGGTGATGTCCTTACTTAGGTGATGAGCCAAAGTGGGTTGCCGGCTAAGCATAAAAGTTGGTCATATAAATGGGCTTAGAGCTCAAATTGGGCCTAGAAGCCCAAAAAGCTATAAACAAGTGGAAGTGAATCCTTAGGTTTCTCTTTCAACCAGAAACTTCTAAAAGAATTTTGAAATTCTTTGTTTACCTCATTCTTCCCTGAACGTCATGGTAGCTAAAAACGTCAATGATTGGATTCCTAGAGGTGTCCCGGTTGATCTTGTGACTCAAGTATTGAGCCACTACTTAAAACTACATGAGATTATTCCCTCGGTTGGTGATTCTGTCAGTTTACGGCTAGATTTACCCAAGCACCTTTGCTGGAGAATGGCCGAGGAAATTCAGAACCATCTCTTTTAATTTTTCTACATTAGAAATACTAGAAACATGCAAATAATAGGTCAGAAATCAGAAACTAGCGAGGAAACATATCTGTTTGGCATGATTTATGCCTGTCTATGTCGCTGTTACATGCGCCATAGCAATTGAGGCGTACACCACTTGCTTTTTTGTTGTGGATTAAATTTAGAGTTGAGACTATAGTGTGATGCCCTGAGGTTGTTGTACACACCACTTATAAAGTGGTTGGCACTGCAAAAATGGCTAGACTGCATGTCTTTTTGGACAACCTGCAATAATAGTACATATTGATGTGCTTTGCACTTATTTATCAATATTTGCACAGGGCATGTCGCGCGTGGAGGCTAGTGGAAATGCCTTTGCCACTAGTGAGTGGTTCAACCGACTACCCAGCAAGTGCAAGACCGTGCTCGAGAGGCTGGCTTCATATGTTTCATGGACACTCTACCACAGGTGCAAGGGCAGAGCTTGCCCTTGAGCATACTCCATTGATGGAGTAATGGATGGACACTAGTCATACATTCCATCTTCTATTTGGCGAGATGACGATCACACGATCAATTTTAGAGGATGATCATTGGCCTACCATTTAGAGGACGATCAGTTGTGTTTAATGATTAACTTTGATGCTTGAGGCCTTGAGCCAAGCAAGTCTGTGGGCGAGCCTTAGAGCTGCTATTAGCATCGAGCCCATTATCACAAAGAGCCGAGTTTGATACGATAGTATCTATTCTCAGTGTCAAGAGATGCCCTAAGAGGAGGTGGAGGCCATGGATATGGACATAGTGGCTCGAGCCTATCTGTTTTACTTGATGGCGGCCACTCTCTTCACCGATCATGGGAACGACACAAACCTGGCATTATTGCCCCCACTGTAGGATCTTGACATGATTGTACAATAGAACTAGGGAGCTATTGCTCTATCTTATCTGTATTATGAGATGGACCTCTGTGTGATAGGCAACCATCTGAGGATTGGCTACCAATGTGCCATTGAGGTAAAGTAGCAAAATCATTTTTGTTGCTTTTATTATCTGCTTTCTATTTATAATTGACTATTATTTGTTTCTTTTGTACAAATTTTGGCTTACAAGCATCAAGTGTTGCCTATGCCCCATCTTTTTAGATTTGATGCTTGTGTGGATGGGTTGACCCTTCCCAAAGGTCAGGCTTAAAGGTACAGCAAGAAGTACGCTCACACTACTTCTGATCCTTCAGTATTCTGTTAAATGCTAAACGTCTTGGATTGGACCACTGTGAGTCTTTTCACTGAAATATCAAAACTTGCTCTATTTTTCTTAGTTCATGCCACTCACTGTTTATTGTTTCTTTGCATATCAATAAATATCTATGGGGACAAGTTGTTGAGTTCCTAAAGTTTATCCAGCCAACTGTGCCATATCAGTAGAGGGGA
This sequence comes from Jatropha multifida, assembly GCA_948099535.1. Classification (NCBI taxonomy): domain Eukaryota; kingdom Viridiplantae; phylum Streptophyta; class Magnoliopsida; order Malpighiales; family Euphorbiaceae; genus Jatropha; species Jatropha multifida. Next base: position 5,636 of record CANUEX010096858.1, on the reverse strand, counting down.
CTACTTTTACCTTGTCTCTTCTACAACATGTACAATCTTGGAGAGAAGGTGTATGAGTGGGAGCTCAGCACTACACAAAGGAGAGTGCCACATGGAGTCTCGTACTTCATGATGGCGACTCAACAGATCAAAGGCAAGATGATTGCCATAGCGCGGTGGGGTGCAGCAGCTATTGATCATTTGGCTAACTTTATACCTTGCACTTATGTGATCTTTGCTCAGAGTTAGCTACTGATACGAGTGCCTTCATTTATTGATAATCAACTGGCTTTAGAAGAAGAAGCAGCAATAGAGGATTGGGGGCCCGCCCTTTCTCGTGTAAGTATCATTTTCTCTCTTTCTCTATTCTTCGCCCTAGTGTGTTGTCTTAATTGTCTATTATCGGTGCCTTATCATTATAGCAACAATGTGACAAGCTCGTCAGGAGGGTATCAGACACCGAGGTGCCGAAAGTTGCTATCACGGTTGGCAACCTAAAACATGCCCCAACTACTTCATTCACCTTTATTTCTGCACGTACCGGACTAACCAAGTAGGGCATGCTGGAGACACATGCTGTGAGTCCATACTCCTTGACCATGATTTTATCACCGAGCTTAAGAAATTCTAATGTGATTCCAACGGTGTGAGAATCAGCTTGATCGGATGTCGTTTGGGCCTCGAATGGACCCCTGGAATCTTGAAAACCCTAAAATCAAAAGGGAATGACATTTTGGTAAAAAGCCACAATCGGTGCTGCTCACCTCATCGGTGACACCGATTTGGCCAATACTAGGACACCTAATCGGCACTGATCCAAGGCTCAACGATGCCAATCTAGAGAAGGACGGCCCCAATTTGCCCTGGCTCAACTTCCTCCTTGCCTACAAATATGGCACTTTTTTCCTCATTTCAAGCACCTCTTGTTGCTTGATTGAGCGCTTCTCAAGCATCAATGACTCTCATTCTCCCTTTTGTAGTCCTAAGTCCACAAGGTCCGACTCTGCTCTTCTTCCTTAGTTGAGCAAAAGCCAGACTTGATTCTCAAAATTCAATCCTTCGACTTTTAATCCCACTTTGGGCTTCCTTAGGCCAAAACTATTAATTAGTTGATTCATTATTAATTATTTCAAGAATTAATAATTTGTCAATTAATACTAGTATATATAAGTGAAATACCCAAAAATTTAATTTCAAAAAATATTCATTTAAATCTTAATTCTAAAATTTTGGCCAGTAAATTTAAGCCACGTAAAATTTAATCGGACCCATAAACCCATTTGATTTTGCCAAAAAATCGATTGAAAACTAAGTGGACTTATTGAACTGGACCAAATCGGTTTGAATTGAACAAGAATGGTCCAGCACATTCTGGAAACACAAAATTTATAGCATTTTTTAATATTTTTTTTCTTTCTTTTTCTTTCTTTCTTTTCTTTCCTTCTCCTTCTCCACGTTACATTCTCTCTCTCTTCTTCTTCTTCCTTGCTTTCTATTTTCTCTCTATCTCATCGCCTCACCCTCTCCTTACAACATCGGCCACCGCCACAAGCCCCAACGGCAGCAGCTCCACCGCACAATGAGCTCCGGCCATGCCTGCCTCCTTGCATCGCGCTAGACAACAGCAGCAACTGCTCCTTCCTGCCTCCTCCGTCAGCGATGCCACTGCTCATTCCGCCTGAACTCGGCGAGCCACCAGTCATGCCACCACTTTCTCTTCCATGCGAGCCTCTGTACAGCAGCTCAACCTCCACTACCGGTCGATGCTACCACTGTCTATAACCCACAGCGGCAAAACGCAGCATCGGGAGGGGTCCACTAGTGTTCTCGGCTCCAATCTGTGGATTTTGGATGGTGTTTTGTGATTAATCAAACCTTTCAATTTTAAGTATGTGAGAGATTGGTTCATTGTTTGGGATTGATTTGTTAATTATGGTATTGAGTAGTATAAATATTTGGTTTAGTAGTTGATAAATTGAAAATAAATTATAGATTGAAAATAAGAATCATGGCAAAATTTTTGTAATTAGATTAAGAGATTTAATAGGTTAAATTGTTGGGCTTGAGAATTAATTTTGTTAAGGAAATAGATATTGGTTTAAGTAGAAAGAACCTAATTAGTGATAATGGTTTAAACTATTAGTTGATTTAAATTGGGAAATTTGGTACTAATAATTGTAAGGAAAATATAGAATGTATTTTTGGAAATTGATTAATATTATGTTATGAATTTAATAATGAAATTGCTAGTATATATGATTGAATTAAAGTATTTAAGTTGAAGGTTAAATAAAAAGAAAAAATATTATTAAGAAATTATTATTAGTTAATTGTAAATAGAAATACGAATTTGTTTTTAAGATTGATAAAATCGGTGAATTAAGTGACTTGATATAAAAACGTATTTTACGGTTATAAGAAATCAATTAAAGTAAATAAATTAAATGATTATCAAATGTTCAAAAATTGTGGTTAAACTAAGTATAAAGAAGATTAATGGTGAAATAATTATATTTATTTGAAATAAAAATATTATTGGTTATATTATATTTGGTAATAAATTTGGATTATTTTAAATATTGTGACGAGAAATCGAATTGACTGATGTTTAGCAGCTAAATAGTGCTGAATTTAGATTGAACTTAGCTGAGAGGATAGAATATAGTTTGTTAAATTAATTCTCTATTTATTATTTCAAATTGAATAGCTATGTGATGAGTTCTTTTATATTTTTAAATTCTTAAATCATTTGAGCTCATCCACTGCCTCTCTAGACCAGAATCGAACTAGGATTTAAATATCCTATAATCACTGTGAGTAATAATAAATTGTGCATGACATGCATTTTATAACATCATGATTTTATATCATCACAATTTTATTACACTATATCATTAAATATTTTTATATCAAAATATATTATATTATTATTTAATTATTGTATCATCGCATTTTATAATATACATATTAATTATTGACTTGATGATTGGCAATTGGATGAATTATTGATTAAATGTGCTGTGATGTGGATTGCCTTGTTTGAGTGGAATTAGAGTGAAGTGGGTCACCATGGGTTTGTGAGAACGGTCCATGATATCATCGGCCAGGTATGGGAGATCGGCTCCCCCGTGTGCACCTGATGATATGTATATTGATATGATATGAATAACTACAGGTTAGCCACCTAATAGTACGAAAAAGAAAAGAGAGTACAGAAAAACAATGAGAGGGCTGGTCAAGCAAAAATTGAACAGGTCAGTCAGGTATGGCGGATCGACTCCCTAGTGCACACATATGAGAGAATGAACCATGTGAGAGGACGGTTCACAGGGGATTTTGATGACGCCACAGACTAATTTCCATATGATTGATTTGCTGAAGATGAAATAATTGTGAAACCAATACTGTGATATATGCATGACTGATAGTGTGACTGATTTAGTGACTAGAAATGCATTTTGCGTGATTGTTTGGTCATGCATTATTTATTATTATTCACTGAGTTTGGTGAAACTCACCCTCCCCTTCCATAAACTTTTTCAAGGAATAGAAATATCACTGATTTATAAAGACTCTGCTTCCTTCTCTATAGAGATTCAGTATTTAATACCAGCTCTGAAAATGTTAGTATATAATCCATGGGACATTTAAACATTCTGAGTATTTTTATTTGGTTCCGTAGTTAGGACAATAAAATGATATTTGGATATGTAAAATTATTACATGCTGATAAATAACTTACGGAGTACTTTCTAAAATTTGGAGAAATTATGACAGAAAAGGTTTGACCATATTATGATTAATGAATTTTTGCATATAATGTATCTTAATTTAATGGGTATAAACCCGAGCTATAAATCAAATGTGATATTAAAGCTGGGCTAAGAATATTATCAATTGGTTATTAGACTATGTCATAATACAGGCTTACTATTTTTAAAGTCAGATATCCATCAAGATAAATTTTTAATAGTTCAGGCTTACTACGGGTCTTAGGGGCCTTAAACTTATCTAGATCTTAGTGCCGGTCCGGCCCACGATTTTGGATCATGAAAATAAGACTATAATTGGGGTCCTCATGCCCTTACTTAGCTTATATTGGAGGAAGACTCGACTTGTAACACCCCTATCCGGTCCTGTAAGACTAGACAGTGATGTCACATTCTGTGCCATAAACACAGACTGATTTGCTTATTTATTTAATATGATTTTAAATTAAAAAAATATTTAATTAAAAAGGAGAATATAATTCATAATATATTAAAAAATTCAGTAATAACATTTTTTTTATAACATTGATAATTGTTTAAACACCATACAAAGATATCTGAATTTGAAATATTAATTCCTTTGTAGAACTTTTAATAATAAAAATTAAGTAATCAAATTGAATTATAAAATAGTCTATCAATTAAAACTCATGATAAGTATAATATTAAATTTAAATTCTCAAACCACTACTCACACACTCAATAAATAATTAATACTTATATTATATGCCAAATTCTTATTATATACTTAAATGTCTAAATAATTTCCTCCTCCTCTGATACTGGATTACCGAGCCATCTCAACTTATATTATGTTCAACCTGCGCGTGAAAAAACTCATCGCGCTAAATATGAAACTTAGTGGTGCTATTTATAATTTAATCAAATAATAATTTTAAAAACATAAGTCTTGATTTCTTTTATTATAAATATTTATATACAAAACATTAATAATTATTTTTATCATTACATTAAATATTTATTTTTAACCTTTTTTTTTCTAAATATTTCAGAACCAATATTCAAATTTATATATTATAAACTCACTACTTACCAATATCATATATTTTTTCAAATTAAGAACTTATAATAAATCAAAATCATAAAACTTTAATTATTTTAATTTTCTTAAAAACCGATTCTTTCATATGAGGCTCAGATACACTTAAGAGAAAGTGAAGCAGATAAGATTTTAAAAATAGAATCAGAGAGGCATTATATGCCAACAGAATCAAAGGGGCAATTCAGAGCCCAACTTATGCAGATAATCATAGAAGCATCTAGAGCCCAAATTGATACATAATGACATTTATTTGCCAATAAAAATCATAGGGGCATCTAGAGCCTAACAAAAACAGATAGAGCACGTCCGCTCAAACAGAAGGCATCCAAAACCTAACATATGATCATAGCTTATATCATATCAGAATGGCATCGAAGCCGAACATGCTCATCTTACAGAATAAATCAGATCATACAACAGAATCACACTAAGTATAATAGAGCCTAAAAACTTATCTTTTTTGCTTATTCAGAATATTTCACATATAACTTGCTCTTTCCTTATTTTGCTTACAGATATCATAAAATATAAATCATATATGATTTGATACTAATATCCGTATTCAATCAATATTCAAATATTTAAATAAAACCACATTGGCATTTTTCATTTTACAAATACTGCTCAAACATTCAATTATAACCACCTTTCAAACAATATATATAAGTAGCTAACATTCTCTTTTTCATAAACATACAATTTTTATAAATTAAATATAATCATATAAAATTCGTAATATATTAAATATCACTTCTTTTCTTTCAAAACCATAAACTCATATTTCAATATTTCATTCAAGAAAATAAATCACTTAATTAAAAATA